>PVKU01001999.1:0-92224 GCA_004027475.1 Anoura caudifer
TGCCCGGTCCGCACGTCCGCTTTTTCCTGCTGCGACTCTGCCCCTCTTACCGGTCTGGATGAATCGTTGTTGGACTTCCAAACAGTTCAATTTTCTGAGTTCCGGTTGTTTTCTTGTTTCTAAATCTTTGTTGTCCTTAATTTTGGTTGTGCAAGAAGGCACAGTGTGTCTGCCTATGCCTCCATCTTCGCCGGAAATCGTTCTTTTCATTTCTTTGTGTCTTTTTCAATCTCTTTTATATAATCCTTTGAAGTTTTTAGTGTATAGGTCCTTCACATCTTAAGTTTATTCCTATGTATCTTATTCTTTTTTGTTGCGACTGCAAAAGCAATCATTTTTTCCACTTCTTTTTCTGAAATTGCATTGTAGTGTATAGGAATGCAATGCATTTTTGTACATTGTTTTCTAGCATTTCTTTTTAAAAAAATTTTTAAATTTATTTTTATTGCATTTTTCCATTACCATGTGGCTCCCTTATAACTCTCTCCCTACCACAATCACCACACTGTTGTCCTTGTCCACGAGTCCTTTTTTCCTTTTTGCTCCATCCCTCCACCCTGTGAACTGCTCACCCCCACAGAGCTGTCAGCCTGCTCCCTGAGTCTGTCTCTATTTTGTATCCTGCAACTTTACTGTGTTTGTTTATTGTTTCTAATAGTTTTTGGTGGCATATCTTTTTCAATAATAGTATTATGACAATTATCAATCTTCATTTTTGATAATAATGATGACAGCAAACTTTTTTCAAGTGCTTAATGTGTATGATAAGGATCTCCAATTAAATCTTCATAGGAGCCTTTTAAGTACTATAGAAAAGAATCACAGAAAAGTTCTTTAAGTTTCCCAAGGTTGCACAACTAAAAAATAGTAGAGATATTTGTGATTGGCAATTTTAAAAGATTATTAAGATGGCACCTAATATAATAAATTAATTCCTGATGCAAAATCAATAAATAAGTATTTTACAATTCAATAACTTAATCTCAGAGAAGCAAACTTGATACAACCAAGGTACTGGGTTACCAATAAACTATAAACAAAATAAAAACATTGTTCTAGAAGCTTCAAGAAGACAACAGAAGACCTTATTAGAATAGCCTTCCTTCAGACTCTACAACTCCCTGGACAGAGAGATGAAGTCGTTATCTAGAAAACAGGTCTTAGTTACTAAACAAAACACCACCAATACAGCTTAACTCCTGTGTTTAGAAAAATTCCACAGGACCATACACAATAGCAGCGGAATGTTTTATACAGCATACAAACCAGAAAATATTATAGTTACCATTTGAGATATTTTAGATCAGATTCATGAAAAAATCAAAAAGTCAACAAGTTGTTTATAAAAAACAAGTTTCCATCATTTAACAACAACAAAAGAAAATGTTATTACATCACCTCATAACACTAGAAATTTCTCTTCCTATGCAAAAAGCTATTAGTGTATAATGAAATATTAATAGCAAAAATGTAGTTGCTTCTTTGGCATCTAACCAAGTTTAAGCCATTAGTAAGTCATGTATTTATGCCAAAAAGAAATCCACAGATAGCACTCATTTGCTCTTTCTCTGCTCATTACTAACTCAAAAGTTTGTTAGATTATTCTAGAAACATAATATTGCAAAAATATGTAGATTGAACTTATATCCTGAATAATTTACTTATGACACTTGAGGTCTCCTAGTATTTTACATGTTTATGCAATATTTCCTCTAAAAATAATGTGGAGAAAAATGATTTAAAATATAAAAGATTTGCATTTACCTTTTTCACCTAGCCAGCTGTTCAACATGAGATAGATCTTTTGTCCTGACCTTTCCTTAACTTCAGGTTGATTCCATCCCATTCCCTGACTTGCACATCAGTAATGAAGATACATTTGAAAGGATTTTAACTTTTTCAAAATTTGGGGGAAAAAACAGTTTCAGATTAAAAAAATCAATATATAAAAAGGGGGGCTAACTGGGGACCTCCGTAATAGTGTCAACAATATAAAAAAATTACTTTCCCAAGTAAAAAAAAAAAAATTAGAAAAAAACAATGAGCCCAAAATTTCATTTCATATTGGTCTGGTACTTCCTCTTCACATCTAGTAGCACATTTTATTCTCACAAGATCTTCATGGAGTGGTACAGGAGGCAATACTTACACCTCTTTATAAGAAGAATCGAGTACATACAAGTTGAATGCCTTAGGTAAACCAGCTATGCAGAAACAATCCTAACTGGAACCCAGACTCAAGTTCTTCCCATTCAGACCTTGCTTTCTTCAGACACCATACTTTTTGGCTCTTATTGGGTGGTATGAAAGAAACTGCATTGCTTGTTTAAAACTGAACCTAACCTGTCACAAGTATTCTGGACCACACAGGACTCCTGACGTCCATTTTGTTGTCAGATGCATCAAAGTTTCTCAATGACAGGAGACTGAAGCAAATGCGGAGGATAGGTTTCCAGCAGAATGAAATTGATAATTATAGGTTTTGGATAAATGGCAATAATAGAATCAGTTGGCAATGAATTCCAATATTATTTTAATATTTCTGACAAATTCCACTCATAATATGCTCCCTGTTTAAATCCATAAATAGTTTTAGTAGCCTCAAAGTGACTAGTTTAATACCTAAACTTTGGGGATTAGTTTTATTAACACCAATTTTTTTTCTACTAAAAGCCTTTTGTTTATTTTAAAAAGAATAAACCTCAAGCTTATTCACCTTCTTTTCTTAAACTGAGTTTATTAGCAGCTGACACCAAATTGCAAACTGGCTTTTCTTTCTTTCTTTCTTTCTTTCTTTTTTTTTTTTTTTAAGCACAAAGGATTAGACTGGAAGGAAATTAGCATTTGTTCAAGACCCTCCCTGTCTACCTTCCTGTAGGCCCTTCCCTGTATTATCTCTATGCCTAGAACTTGGGCAGGCCAGCAAGACTAGATGGAAAAAGATGTGATTAATAACTTGCTTACCTGATTTCTGGTGTGACGTAGAAACAACAGGTGAGCCTATTAGTGAAAAGCATCATTTCTTCTTGTCATTAACGTGCTGAACGTTGACCAAATCCTTGGCACTAGTCACAACATACAAAGAGGCAGGACTTGCCCCTGGGGGTGAGAAGCTGCTCTTTAAAAATTTTGAGAATGGGAACTCTAATGGAAGCCCAAGTTGCACTTTTGGCTGCTCAATGTCTCAGGAATTCTTTTTTTACTTGCTAATGTGCTGTTATTGTAAGATCAGCCAGCCTAACTTTTCACTCACAACCACCTCTCTATCCCCTGAAAAATCAAGTTAACAGATGATGAAGCTGCGGAAGATAATGGCTGGCTTGGGGTAGCTGTGGGCAAAAAGACCACCTACATTTACCTGAGTTCCCGATTCATAGCTCTTGGACCCCCGCTGCCTGTGAGTGTTGGGTCTGAAGGATACCCAGCTGAATGGAGGCTGGGATGATGTTGGGAACCAGTCTCCTCAAAATGGTCCCAAATAAATCCCCACCCGTATTTACCAGTCTCCTTTCTTTACTTGCCTTTCCCCTGACCAGCTAAGGGCCCCGAATCCTTTTCTTTGCTGCTTAACAGTCTGGTTCAGTCTCAGGCTCCCATGAGTCATTTCTCCCTTTCGATCTAAGTCTGTTCGAATGGCTGCCACAGTATAATAATCCTGTTAGTCGCTCCTCTTTGTCACCAACAACCCCCCCCCCCGGCCCCCGCCCCCACCAGGCAGTCAGAATCCTGTTTTCACTCCTCCCTCACTGCTCATTTCTCAGCCTTTGGCAGCTCATCCTTGGCCTGGCTTACTTCACAGCGCTCATTCTGCCCTCTCATTGCGAGTTCGGTTTCTTCCATTTCTGGAAATCCCTTTGTTCCCGGGATTCTTTCTAGTCTCAATGTTGCCCGCTGCCTTACACCGCAGCCCCTCTGGGCCTTGTCCCTGCCCTCTGACAGCGTCCAGCCCTGCAATCTGAGTCCCAGGGTCTTCTGTGCCCAACCTTCCCTTCAGTTTCTCCAAGTCCTTCTCCAGCAGTGTCACAGGCCCAGCTCAGCTGCTCTACAGCCAGGGGCTCCCTCCTTCGTCCCAGCTTTGGGTGGAGGTCAGTACACAGTAGAGCCCATGCCCAGCTGGTGGAGTTGGCCCTGGTGTCCTCCAGCGAGAGGCCCACATAACCTTTTATTCAGAGGCTCATGGGGCCTCCTACACAGCCAGAGGCCGCCAAACACCCTCAGCTCGCCCCTCACCCACTCCCGCCCCAGGGGAACAAGCCTGGGCAGCCAGGATGCAGCCAGGATGGAGCCAGGATGGAGGACATGCTACGGCCAAGGAGGCAGGGCGAGGGGCTGGGCCTGGCGCTCCTGGCAGGAGGAGCCATGGCCCCTAATGCCAAAATTTGAAATAAATCTACTTTCACTTCTGGGTGTCATTATTTACAAGTTGCATATTGTCTTTCAGTAATTCTAGTTTAGCTTTTTATAGACAAAATACTGTCTTGGTTCTAGCAGAAAGCAACGCTCTTTTCAATGTTTTTATAAATGGAACTAATGCATTTCCTCCATAGGAACCCACTTAAACTTGAACTACAACGTCAAGGCTTAAAAAATAAAACAATACCTGAGAAACCCTGTCAAGAATAAAGAGAGGAGGATGTCTGTGAGCTATCTATACTTGGCCTGGGACACTTAAAATTAAACCCAAATGATATCAAATAAGAAGCCAAGTCGTTTTCTTTCCGTCACAGCTCCAAGATTTTGCCCTGCAATTAGATGGTTGGTGCTATCTTCTCTTAGCAAAAAAGAACCACCTGTCCATTGAGAATAAAATACTTCAATAGGTAACTTCTGCTTGTATGTTCATTTGGCTTTGGCCTCTTCTCATTTTGGAAGGAATTTAGAAACTAGTAAATAATTATTCTTGATTTCTTGAATGAAAGTCCATTTTCAGTCATTTCTTCTCCCTTCTCCAGAGTACCATGGCCAATCACTTAGCTACAGCAGGACAGGTCTTTTGCTATAACACTCACATGTTCTTGCAATCAAATGTTACATGATTAAAAATAAGAAAATCCCTTAAATCAGCCTTAAAATTCAGATAGATAGATAAAACTTTGTATGGTAAATATTTTAAATATTAATTTGAGAACTGCTGGCATACCTTAAAAACTAACAAGAGAAAGATTGTACGCAGAAGTATGGTCATTCAAAACACCCTGCATGTAAGATGATACTAAAACCAGCCAGCGCTGCAAGTCCCTGGTTAATAGACAACGGCAGAAATTTCTGTCTTCCTGCTCACCTTTAGTGTTTACTTCATTCTCTTTGGATATTAGACTTCTAAAACCTCAAATAATATGAAGAAAGATTTTTGTTGTTATAAGTATTAGAGGAAACAGAAAAAAGTCACATGGGGAAGAGTTATGTTCTAAAGTTAAGCTTAAGTTAAAAAATAAAACCAACTGAACCGCAACATTCTTTGAGTGCCTCTTTATCTGGAAGGCCCTATGACCCAATGGACACCAAAAAAGGGGGTGTGTTTCTGCCATGTTTCTCTCTCAAATGCCCAGTTCATCCTTGAGCGTCCAGGTGATGTCACGCAAGGGTTAGTAACTCAAAGATCCCATCTTCCCTCTGTTGCGCCAAGCCATCTTTCTTTGTCAGATGTTGACGCTGGGGGAACCCTAAAGAATATTGGAACAGTTTTTATGGAGTGTGACTGTTGTTCCTTAGGGATACACAGATGTTACTTTTAGGATTAGCATTTTTTTTAAATTTAATCTTTATTGTATTCTTTTCGTCATCATTTAGTCCCCTTCTAACTCCCTGCCCCCAGCAATCACCACACTGTTGTCCATGTCCATGAGTCCTTTTAACTTTTTGCTCAATCCCTCCACCCCTTAACCTCCCAGGCCACCAGCTGTCATTATGCTCTCTGATTCCTTTAAGTTCAAGGATGAATCCTAAATATTGGAAAAATATTTTAAATTTAAATGTTCTTTTCAAAGTCAAATAGGCTCACATAAAGTTAGAGGAAAGACGAGAACAGAGCAGCACAGTATGATAAAACAATGAAATGAAAGTAAGAAGATATGGACAAGTTTCTCCAAGTCAGAAAATAAAACTTTTAGTAATTCTGTGGTCCAAGTTCCTACTCACACACAATGCCTGTATCTTACAGGTTTTCAATAAATATTTGCTAAACTTAGCTATTGAGTTTTGTGCAATGTTCTCTCTAGGCCTCAATTTTTATCGATAAAATAAAGAGACTGGACAAGAAATATATAATTTTAGCTCTAATGCTCTATGAATTCTTGCTAGATCCTATGCCAAGGAAACCAACATCATATGCTACAATGATAAAACTGCCATAGTTGTACCCTCAAAACTTTACCAATTTTACCATTTTCTATCTTTTTTCTATGGTCATCTGTCTTGCCAAAATGAATTTCATGACATAGTCCAGCCAGATAACATTGGCAGTTGTTCCCAAACCTGTCAGCACATCAGAACCACTGCAAAGCTGTTTTCCTTCCCAGACTTACTGAATTGGAATCTCAGAGACAGTCCCTCAAAATTGTATCTGCCCCAAACCTCCCCTTCCCTGAGTGATTCTGATAAACACATTCTATGAATCTCCAAGTTCAAAACCACACAATGTATGTAGATACTATTTTTTCTTGTATGCTATGTGTTAACAAAGGATTTCTCCTTTTCATAATTTTTGGACTCCAATTTTGTTTTCATATTGTTTTATTATAATCTTTTATTAGAGAATATTTCAAATATACACAAAGTAGAGCAAATAGTAAACTCTCAGCAATTATCAATTCATTGACAGTCTTATTTTATGTACATTGCCACTCCCACATATTAATTTAAATAAAATCCCAAAGAGAGAAAAAGATCCTTTTAAAACCATGATAAAAGGGGCTCTTCTCAAAATGATGTCATATTCGAACACTGTGGAGCATGTGGCTTGCATGACCCAAGTCTCGAACCTGAGTGTAGAGTTTGGGACAAAACAGGCCAGGTGTACTGATGAAAGTTACAGGTAGTGGTGGCAACTTCTCTTCAGAGTCACTGCTTTTAGCCTTTCTTAAGGTTCATTTTATTCCCTATACACCTTGATATGCGATCACAGCTCTGGGAGTAATGTTTAAGTCAGTCTGTTTTGGGGTACAGTTATAGGCTCTGGTTTATATATGTTTTATCTCCTGTTCATTCTCACCTCTAATCAGAACAAAGCTTACATAAATCCAAACCAGCAGATCACCAAAACAACAATTAGTATAAAAGTGTGACATTTATCTAATTAATTTGAAAAAACTACAGTTAAGCCAGTAAAGAAAATAAAATATTGGAAATTTCATTAAATGTGTCATTCTGCATTGTAAAAAAAAAAAAGATGTTTTTTTTCCTTCCTTTCTTTTCTTTTCTGTGGCAGATCTGAAAGCAGTATTTATCCAGTGTAGAAAAAATAAAAATATACATTTATTATTATAGTAGTATATTTATTATAATTTGGGCATTCAATATAAGGCCAAACATAAAATGCTATAGTTACAGCATCCTTCCAATAAGACATAGATTGCTGAGGACTCATGGACAAGGACAAAGGGAGGGAGGACTGAATGTGGTAGGGGGGTAGGCAAGGCAGGGGAAAGTAATGGGGGAAAAATAGGGACAACTGTAACTGAACAACAGTATAAAAGGAAGTAGATTGATGCATTCCATTCTGCTGGATTCTTTTTGGTAGCTAAAAGAATGGTGGGTTTTTTTTTTTCCAAAAGTTAAGTTAAGGCCTTAACCATTGAGATGTTGAGTGAGTCAATTTATCATTGAGTCAACTTGGTTTCATCATGAAGGAAAAAAAGTTTTCTTAATGAGGGATGCCAGAAAGTAAAATTCAACCCCAACAGTACAGACCATAAACTGTTCCCTAAGCATTCCCAGATTCTAATTTTCAAACATTATCATATCAGAGATGTAACAGGATCAATACCACAAGACTAAAAATCCTGTATGGTATCCCTAGTATTAGCCTGGTGTTCTTTGATTGTGGTCTATCTGTCTTCTACAGCTACTTACTAAACTGTCCATAGAATAGGGAAAAAAAGCACCAAAATACCTCCCCAAATTTGAGTTCCCTTATGCTAAATTTTAGTATATGTGCCCTTCATTATGTACTTTTTCAGCAAGCATAAAAATTCTATTCAAAAACATGAGTCACTAATGTAAGGGACAATTATAAAAAGAAGGGAAGTCTTTGGAATATAAAAGGGAAGTAAAAAGGTAACTTAGCTACAAGAGAATGGTTTAGAAGTTAATGGGAAGAAACACAGATAATACACAATCCTACATCCGCCAGAAAAGAGGGGCTGGATAATAATGTAGGTAAGAGACAACAGTCTGTCCTTTGGGACTGCTTCTTAGGAGAGATGCTATGGGATCCAAGAGCTGGATTAATAAATCCAAATCAAGAAGACAGAAAACTGTATAAGGACAACAATTAAAATTAAAAAATAAATGGAAAAATAAATAAATAAATCCAAATCATAAAATCTGAAAACCTTTGAATATTTGTACAACAGGCTGAGCAATGGACATAAAATGCATATCAGTATGCACATTACCTACAACAAAGCAAATCAAATTAAAAGCATTTCAATGAAACTTCCAGGCAAAATAATTCTAGATTTCCAGTGAACTATTGAGGGTAAATGGAAAGTAGTCATATATGGAATTACTACTAAGTTAAGATATACAAAATGTCATTCCATTTTTTACTTTAGTTTGCTACATTCATTGTTTCATTTCTGTGGACAAAAAGAACTATTTATAATAGCTTTTATTAATTTACTGGGTATATTGGCTTCTAAATCATTAAAGATTATTTTATGCTATCAATATATTTTTCAGGTTTTCAAAGGCTTAGAAAATATTCCAACAAGACAAACATTAGGTACCAAATATATACATAATGGAACATATATTTAATAAGGTACTATTATTAATATTTTTAATAACTTCCTACTAAAATAAAGTTTATCAACAAGCTTCAGTCTTTCAAATCTCTATGAGACATCCAATTCAATCACAGTTCCAAACACTGCCACAGGTGCGTTTCAGGATTAAAAATTGTAACAATTCCTTGGTATCTAACACCAAGTCCTATCTGCATGTATTTCTCTTCACTCATTATCAGAACAGGAATTAGAGTCTTCTTATTCAGGAACATTTCCATTAAATAAGTTCTCAGACCTAATGCCTTAACCAAATTACAGGGACAAATTGTATATGCATTAGCATTATCTATAGAACACATTGTTAATGCTGTCATTTTAAAAATCTTTGTCTTAAGTTTCAGAAATGGCTTCTCTGGCAACCAATCTATTAGTTACCATAGAGGAGTACACTCAACACAAATGTCTACTAACAGATTTACTTCAGTAACTTAATATACACAAACTTCTAAAAAACAATTAAGACACAGACTCGGAGATGGAAAGCAGATAACAGGTAGTGGGTGGGGGAGGTCAGAGGGTAGAGGGATTGAGCAAAAAGGAAAAAGGACTCATGGACATGGACAACAGTGTGGTGATTGCTGGGGGCAGGGAAGTCTAAGGGGCTAAACCGGTAATAGGAAAAGTACAATAAAGATTAAATTTTTTAAAAAGAATTTTTTTAAAGATTTTGATCATCTTCCCTGACAATAATAATGATAAAATTGTTTAGTGATCCCAGCCAAATCATTCTGAATTTCAATCTTTTTTCTTCATTCTTTTGTTTTAAGCTTTTTGTAATTTTGTCAACTTTTCAGTTTCCAGTTAAGCCCAATAGTTAAAAATGAAGAACACAAGCAATTAACTCCCCCATCAATTGTAGCAGTTATAAAAACCAGTGTGGCAATTTACATCTGGTTAGTGCTTCATTGCTCCTGCCTTCCATTTCAAAGAATCATAAATTCCAAAAACCCCTTCAGAATGAAGTCTAGCACAGATGGAAGGAATTTTATTTCACTTGGGAACTGAGAAGGTGAAGTCATTCCAAAATGGGAGAGAACAGAGCCAGTCCAGTGTGCACCATTTAATTCAATGGATCCCTCGTGAGGTACTTCATTTGCTGGTGCACTGCTGACAGCAGAAATTCTGCTTCGTGCAGCAATGTATTAGCCATTTTTGAGGCACTACATTAGCAAATACTTCAGGCCATGGAAAACCTAAGGAAGTAAATGAAATGAGGTTTCCTGGGTGACTATGAATCAAGACTTCAAGACACTGGTTTTAAAAAATGTGTCCAAGTGCATAAGGTAAAGCAGCATTGGAGGTACTTTAGGGAGATTTGCCTTCATTTCACACGTTTGAATGAATAAAAAAAAAGTTAAATGCCAATCACAGGTTTTATACCCTAGTTCTTCCCCTTTTGCCCCATCTCTTTGCATTTTGCCTTTTCCTCTGCTGTGCAGACTTATCTATGGAAATTGTACAGAAGAATGGAAGAAAAGTTATAAAAATTAACCCCATCCTCATGCCGCACTTCCTATCTGCCTCTCCTTTGTGCTAATGATCATCTGACATATTTCACTTACATTATTACCCATCCATAGAAGGCACTCAACAGAAAACAGATTTGTTGATTAAACAAACGCTTGTTTGCTGAAAGTAACATTTTGATGTAGGGGGAAATTAGGATTTTTAGTGTGTAAAAATAATAAAGGGTGGGAAGTTGTGGCCATAATTAGCTCCAGGGAAGACTGAATGATGTGAAGTTATCTGCAGTGCTCACTGTTCTACTTTTGTAGCTCATTATACCCCCACAGCCCAACCTCCTCCCTGCTATACACCCCCACTGCCAGTACCCCCATGATGAGGATGATAATGATGATTTCATACTTAATAAGTGCTCAGTCTGTTCCAGGCACTGCAAAAGATATTTTATATATTTTATGTCATCATCACAGCAATCCTATATGGTCAGAATTTTTATATAGAATGAAGAAAATCTCAAGTGACTTTTGTGAGGATCAAATGAGTTAATCAGAACAGTACCCACCTGTCAGTGCTACATAAGTATTTCCTATTACAAGTATTGTTGTTATCATCATTGTTTTATCTCCATTTTGGTGACGAGGAAACTGAGATCAGAGTGGTTACTGAGTTGACCAACAACACACAGAATGGAATTGAAAGAACCTGGACTGAAACCCAAGTCAATGCAATGGGCAATCTGTGGTTCTTCCGGCATATGACATTAATACTTGTTGGATGCCCAAACTCTTGGTCTAGTGATACTCTCAAGTCTGCCCTCCCACTGGAATAACCCATGCATGGCATGAGTTTTGAGAGCAGAACTACTTCCAACTTCTGAAGTAGTATTCCAGAACTATTTTGCCAAGATAATAAATGTTGGCTAAGATTTATAAATGTTAGATTTATATTAGTTAGATTTTACATGATTTTTTATTTACATTCTTCTCTAATAATGCACTTTTTCTTTACCCAGCTTTCTCCAAAATGTTTTCCATAAAACAATACTTCTACAAAGTGCTCCTTGAAAAAGTTGCCCTGGCAACTAAGTTTGTGAAACAATGAGCTGTATATTTCTCTTATAGAGTCAAAGCTTTCTGGCATTTTAACAGTTTTGAAAAGTCTAGTTAGGGAAATCAACTTAAGCCAGAGTTTTCTAACATATTGGACAAGATCCATTAAAAAAAAAAAGACCTGTAACTAGTCTCTAAAGGGTATTTTAAGAAATGGTATCTTAATCCAGTGGGATAGATCTAATACTGGGAATTTCAGACCACTGGGGAGAGAACTTGTTGGTAAGGGAGTTTCTTCACAGTGATGAAACCATATCAGACTTGGGTAGTTCTATCCATGAGCCCCTCAGAGAGGGTGACACTGCTACCTACTGTTGCAAAGATGGAAAATACTTTAATCAAACCTTCATTTTTAGAGGAGGAATACAGGACCAGAACTGTTAAGGTACTTTCGCACAATTTTAAGTTATAAAATACTTTTAAAAAATTGGTTGGAAAACAAAAAAGCCAATATTTTTACTTCTAGCTGTAACAATTACTTGAAGCAGAGAAAATCAATTAAACTGTCTATCATTCAATTTTCCTTCACTGAAAAAAATTTTCCCTTCTCTTTACTACCAGAGAAGCTATTTTCAGAAATAGCCCAGAGAGTTTAAGGCTACTTAAAATTTTTAGGGAAAAAAATCATTAGGCTCTTCAGAATAATATTAAAATTAGTCAATAACTGAACCGAATCAGAGTAGATTACAGCTTTGATGCTTTTTGTGAAGACTTCTTTTATTTAATGTTTAAAATATTTTGAGTTAATCATAAAATTGCAAGTTTAATACCAGAAACTTTTTTATCCTGAACCATTAAGGAAATATTTATGCATAATGGGGTATGTGATTAGCAATCTCTGTCCCCATAACTTTCACCATAGCAACAAAAAAGAGTCTGAATCATATGTTTTTATGTCTAAGTTTCAGTATATAGCATTTTCCCAATATTCCTTTAACTCTTATAATAAACCCTGATCCTTTTTGAAAATTACAGGTTAGTTATATTGTGGAATGTGACTCCATCTGGGTCGAATCAGTATCTCTGCATAAAGAGATTCAATTTATGCAGCTGTGGCAGGAGGATTACAGCAGTGATGTCGTGTTCCTCTCATTGCATCCTATCAGGTGGCACACAGGTCCAAACTGCACCATCATGACGATTACTTAATTAAGGTGGTATCTTCAGTCTCCCCCACTGTAAAATAGCTTTTTCTCTTTCATAATTAATATTTTGCAGGGAAGTATTGTGAAACTATGTTACTATACCTTTTCTCATCAAACACTTATGTATGTATGTCTCATTTAGCTCCTGGTTTCCTATTTTATTCAGTGGGCTAAAATATAATAGATAACTATCATTACATATTCTGATGGAAAATTGAACCAGATTTTGAGAGTGGTAACCTCAACTCCATGAACTTTAGACATACTCTACCATTCTTTAAGAACTTCCTTATTTTCTGATAAAAGATATTCCAGGCTCATCTTGTACTCTCACTGCCCTTGTCCCAGAATCAACCATTTCCTCAAGGAGCCCTGTTTCCTTTTAGTGGAAAATGGTATTTAGAAGGAAAGACCTGGGTGTTAGGTATGGGTTGCTATTAATATACAGCTATTCCCAGAACCTCTTGGTGGACAGAACTAGAAAATATAAATATGCACCACGCACATAAACATATACACAACCAAACACCGAAATGTAGACTATAGGAAACTGTTCCGTGTGGTGTGGGAAATGTAGCCCAGCTCCCACTTGGAAAGGCCAGTGGAAAGTGAGGTCCAGCACACAGGACCCACACCCACAGATAGGTTCTCCCATGGGAATCAGGCCTGCATTGTACCTGGGCTGCTTTGAAACTTGCTTTTTGCTAAAACTCCCTCACCCTGAATTGAGGTAGCAAATCTTTACTGCATATCTTTAAAGTAACTTCCTAAAGCCTATGCTAAACCTCCCAAGGACTAGTGTAAACAGTTCACCACTTTTCCCTTTACATTTGTAAATTCCCTTCTTTTTTTATGTAATTAGCAATATCCTCTCTTTTGTTTTCTGTAAAAGGTAATCATCTAAAGCAAACCTACGCATAGTAAATGAGGACTATCCTCAATGTAATGTTCCCAGGAAAGCAATA
The DNA here is from genome assembly GCA_004027475.1 of Anoura caudifer. Classification (NCBI taxonomy): domain Eukaryota; kingdom Metazoa; phylum Chordata; class Mammalia; order Chiroptera; family Phyllostomidae; genus Anoura; species Anoura caudifer. The sequence continues at coordinate 13,692 of PVKU01001999.1, forward strand.
AAAGCCTGTGCAGGCAAGGGTTGGGGCTGGCCCTTTCTTTCACTGAGAGAGTGGATGTGTCATCCCTTTTTCTCCACAGGATTTCTGTAGCCTGTGTGAATTTGTCTCACCTCATCCATAATGCCACGGTGCCACGGACACCGCGAGCTGGTGTCCACATCAGTAAACATTTACTTTAATGTTTATTTCTTTATTAAAATCATGAATTCTAACTGATTTCTAATTCTAATCCAATATCAGGTATATTCTGGTTTTCTTTCCAAATATGTGTGTATTTCTCAGACAGTGAGAAACCTAGGTCTTGCTATCATTAATTAATTAATTAATTAATTAGATCAATCCTCCTCTCTAGAGACAATCTCCTGTCCCTGCTGCTGCCTCTCCCCATGTAAATGTCCTCCTCTCCCCACATGAATTATGCTAATATCAGAACATGTAGTTTTCGGGGCAAACAATATTTCCAGTGTTAAAGAAGTAATTTCATTATGGTAAAAGAGTCAATTCATCAGGAGGATAGGAATTTCCTAAACATTTATGCACTTAAAAATGTAGCTTCAAAGTACATGAAGCACATATATCAACTATATCTCAATAAAAGAATATACATGAAAGTTGATAGAGTTACAAAGAGAGAGATAAATCCACAATTACAGTCACTTATTTCAATACCTGTCTCTCAACAATTGATAGAACAAGTAAAAAATTAACAAAGATATAGATATAAGCAATGCTATCAACTAAGTTGGCCCAATTTACAATTATAGAATATTTTACCCAACCAGCAAAGGAACATAGGAACACAGGAACATTTTTACAAAGGAACATAGAAAATTTCCTAAAATTATATCCTGGGCCATAAAGTAATTCTTACTATATTTAAAAGGATGACAGTAGTACAAACTGTGTTCTCTGACAATGGAATTAATTCAGAAACCAATAAAAGAAAGATCTCAAAAGAAAGCTCCTAACATGTGGAAACTTAATAGACAACAATCTAAATAATCTGTAAGTCAAAGAAAGACAACAAAACAAAAAATTAGAGGGCACTTGGACCAAAATGAAAATGAAAACCAACATAACAAAATGAGTGGGTGTCAAAAAAGCAATGCCTAGGGGAAATTCATAGCAGCTAACATCTATATCAGAAAAAAAAATGTCTCAAACAAAGGAATTCTGCTTCTACCTAAGGAAACTGGAAACAAAGAACAGCTGAAATCCAATGAATGCAGGGGAAAAAATAATAAATGTCCGAGTAGAATAATAAAAATAGAAAATAAAATAGAGACAAAAATCAATGAAACCAAAAGCTAACTACTTGAGAAAAATCAATAAAATTCACACTTTTACTCAGACTGATTGGAAAATAAACACTGAAGACACAAATTACTAATACGAGAAAATAAGAGATATCAATACAGATTCTACAGATATTAAAAAGATAAGAAAATATCATGAACAACCTTATTCTAATAAATCCAATAACTTGTATAGAATGTGCACATTCCTTAAAGTATAAATAATACCAAAGTATGGTTAGGAAGAAATGGATAATCTGAATGGCCTCATATCTACAAAAGAATTAAACCTGTAGGTTTTTTTATTTAATTCATATGTTAAAATACTAGGATGACAGCATTAGGAGGTTGGGCCTTGGGAAGTGTTTACATCATTCAGGTGGAGCCCTCATAAATGGGTTTAGAGCTCTTATAAAAGAGACTCCACAGAGACCCGCTTTCCCCCTTCACCATGTGAGGATACAAGAAGAAGTTACCAGCTATGACCAGGAAGAGGGTTCTCATTAGAATATGACCATAGTGGTACTTTGATCTTCGACTTCCCAGACTCCAGAACTTAGAGAAATAAATTTCTGTTGTTCTTAAGATACCTAGTTTGTGGTATGTTGTTACAGCAGCCCAAATGGACTACAAAAAACACAAAGCATAAACAGATCACAAATTATAAAAGTAGAAAAATGGAGATCTGGTCAAGATGGCGACATAGGTAAACACAGCTCACCTCCATGCATAATCACATCAAAATTACTACTAAATTATAGAACAACCATCACCCAGAACTGGCAGAAATCAAGATGAACAGAAGTCTGACAGGCACAGAATTAAAGAAACCACATCCATCCAGACTGGTAGAAGGAGCAGAGATGTGGCACAGGCTGGTCCCACATATCTGTGTGGTAGATAAAAATTCAGGAAGGATATCTTGCGAGCGAGGAGTCTCAGCCCCATGATAGGACCCCCAGCCCAGGGTTCCCTATCAGGAAGGTAAGTCCCAACAACTTCTTGCTGCAAAAACCAGAAGAGATTGAGTTGATGGAAGAAACTGATGGAGCCCCAAGCAGTTCCCCTTAAAGAACCCACATGTGAACTTACTCAGACGCAATCCCTCTGAGCTCCAGCACCAGGGTAGCAGCTTAAAAGACACAGGTGGCATACAGGCATAAACTTAAGTGTCTGGCATCAAGGCAAGAGCTGGGGTACAGTTTTCTCACAGAAAGGCTGCCAGAACCATAGAGCCAGCAGGCAGGTGCCATATCTGAGACTCCATCAAACTGGCTAACACTGTTTGCCCCACCCTGGAGATCCCTTGAGGTTCTGTCCCACTCAGTTTACAGCTGTTAACAGTGGTTTTTCCATAGGAATGGCTGTTCTTGGCTCAAGCTTCATAACTTCCTAAATCCTTTCAAACAAGTAAGAGCTGGCTTCAGTGAGCCCCAGGTCTGGTACTAGCAGCAGCCAGCCTAGATCCACAGTTTGGCTTAGTCTGGGCATCTCCAAACCTAGCATAAGTAGCCGCCATCTCAGATTGCTCTATGACTCAGGCAGGGTAGCCCCAGGCAAAACACAGTTGGGGCTGACCTTGGCCTGCACCACCAGGGAAACCCAAGGGCATAAACTCAGGGCCTGGGCACCCAGTCAATAGCTACAGACCACAATGGAGCAACACCATCCTGCAACTGCACAGCTGATCCTCCATAGAGGGAGCAGATTGGTGGTCAGTGGTCACAGCCAGTCCTTGCAACTGACTGGCCTGAGTAAATTCCACCCATTAACCTGTCAACAGAAACCAAAGCTCAACTACAAGAGGAGGGTATACTCAGTCTACATGAAGCGCATACCTCCAGTACCCAGCTTGGGTGATAGGAGAGGCTGTGCCACTGGGCCCTACAGGACACCCACTACATTAGGCCATAATACCAAGACAGGGAGTCATAGCAGCCCTACCTAATATAGAGAAACAAACAAACACAGGGAGGCTGACAGAATGAAGAGGTAAAGAAACATGGCCCAAATGAAAGAAGAGATTAAAACTCCAGGAAAAAAAAACTAAACTAAATGGGGATAAGCAGTCTATCACATGCAGAATTGAAAACATTGGTTATAAGGATGCTCAAGGAACTCAGTGAGGACCTCAACAGCACAAATAAGATCCAGTCAGAAACAAACGATACATTAATTGAACTAAAGGACAGTTTACAGAGAAACGACACTAGAGTGTAGGGAGCTGAGAATCAAATCAATGATTTGGAACATAAGGAAGCAAAAACAACCAATTAGAAGAACAAGAAGGAAAAAGAATCCAAAAAAGTGAGGATAGTATAAGCAACCTCTGGGACAATTACAAGAGGTCCAACACTCATATCATAGGGGTGCCAGAAGAAGAAGAGAAAGACCAAGAAATTGGAAATCTGTTTGAAAAAATAATGAAAGAAAACTTCCCTAATTTGGTGAAAAAAAAAATAGATATACAAGTCCAGGAAGCAAGGACTAAAAAAACAAACTAAGCAAACAAGAAGAACAGAGAGAGAATCATGGATATGGAGAGTGTTTTGATGGTTGCTAGATGGGAGGAGGTGTGTAGGGGAATGGGTGAAGAGGTGAGGGGAATAAGAATTACAAATTGGTAGTTACAGAACAGCCATGGGGATGTAAAGTACAGTATAGGAAATGGAGTAGCCAAAGAACTTATACACATGACCCATGGACGTGAACAATTGTAGGGATTGCCTGAGGGAATAGGGGGGTGCTGGGTGGAGGGGGATAAAGAGGAAAATTAGAACAACTGTAATAGCATAATCAATAAAATATAATAAAAAGTAGAAAAATAAGAACCATCACAAGAATAGTGTGTAGAAGATAAGCAATAGTGTGTGGCTCAGCCATAACATGAGAAAATAGGTTTACAGATGCATGGGGCCACATCTGTGCTCCAGCACTATGCTTAAATATAGCCATATTGTATCATAATCAACTGTCTTAAGAAATATATCTATAGGATGTGCTATGACTTTTGGGGAATGACTCTTGGTCTATGTGGGTCTAGGTCCTCTGTTTGTTGAGATCTCTTATTTTCTGCTTTTGCCCACTTAGCTGCTGCTTGGTGAAGAGGAAGCCATGATACTCTGGGTAACCAGAAATGTAAAAATTAATGCTGAAAATAAGGCAAAGATCAGTATTACAGGTGCAAAGCGTGTGCCTGTGCCCACTGCTGCAACTTCCAAATCCTGGCTGATGCCAAGATTAGCTCTTGGCAACATTGGTAACAAAGACAGTGAACAGTCACAGGCCAAACTGCCCATGAAAACGGAAGCAAAAACTGCAGTTGCTAGAAAAGTTATTGCTAAAAAACTACCAAACCTCTGGAAAAGGCACTTGAGCTTGTGCCTGTGACTGTGCTGGAGTCAGCACCAGAGCCAGAACCAGAGCCTGTTCATGAAGAAAAATTTTTGTCTTAGCCTATTTGGGTTGATACACCCTCTCCTAGCCCGGTGAAAACATCTGGATGCACCCCTGCAGAGAACATCCATGTTAGGCTTTCTCTTGTGTAATTCTCATGTGGCTGCAGAAGATGGAGCAGATCCCACCTGCTGGAATAAACATGTGAAAATATATTTATGGTTATCTGAGACAACTTGGGAAAGAGTAAGCAGTCAGACCCAAATACCTAGTGGGTTGTGAAGTCATTGGAAATATGAGAGTCATCCTAATTGATTGGCTGGTACAGGTTCAAATGAAATTCCAGTTACTGCACAAGGCCATGTACATGACTGTTTCCATTACTGATCAGTTCACACAGAATAATTGTGTGCCCAAGAAGATGCTGCAGCTGGTTGGTGTCACTGCCATGTTAATTGTGAGCAAATACAAAGAAATGTGCCCTCCAGAAATCGGTAACTTTGCATTTGTGACTGACAACACATTCTGAGCTTCAAATCAGACAGATAGAAATTAAGATTCTAAAATCTTTAAATTTGAGTCTGGGTTGCCATCTACCCCTGTACTTCCTTTGAAGAGCATCTAAGATTGGAAAGGTTGATGCCAAATGTCTGATGGAACTGACTGTGTTTAACTATGATACAGTGCACTTTCTGCCTTCTCAGACTGCAGCAGGAAATTTTGTTTGGCATGAAAAATTCTTGATAATGGTGAATGGACAACAACTCTTCAGCCTTACCTGTCATACACTGAAGAATCTCTTCTTCTTGTTTTGCAACAACTGGCTAAGAATATAGGCATAACAAATAGTGGGCTTACAAAGCAAATGGCTATCAAGAACAAGTATGCCGTGTCTGAGCACGCTAAGATCAGCACTCTAGCACAGCCAAATTCTGCACTAGTTCAAGATTTAGCCAAGGCTGTGGCATAGGTGTAACTTGTGAATTTGAGTTGGAGTATGCTAATATCTGCAAATAAAATTGGCTGCCATCTATATATGTTATATGTTACATTTACTTACTTTTAATGAAGTTGTGGTTCTTTTTACTTCTTACATCTTAAAAAAATAAATACATCTATAAAACAGTGTGGCTTGAAGAGGTTGACTTAGGGTGGCACTGTCTCAAATGTCAAAGAGAGATCTGACAGAGGCAAATAAACAAAAATAAAGTACTTGGATAAATAATACAAAGTTCACATTAAGCCTACCCTTTGTCACAGAGGCAGTAAATCCCCTATCATAGGAGGCAAGGGGCTCTGGTTGGATTCTGAATCTTTTTTTTTTTACATATAATATAATATACAAAAATGCAGTTGTTCTTGGGTCTTAGCAATATCAACTATTGCCATACATAAGTGTAAACAAACAGAATAACAAATACAGGACAGGAGCTACCCATGGTAAGTTAGAAAGAAAAGTTCTATACCAGCAACTATTTATCTTCAGTATAATATGATTTTTTTGTTTTAGGTAAAATTGACCCATTTGACAGTAAATAAGATTCCTCATTAACTATAAAAAGTCTGATATGGCTCTCTCAGAATTTTATCTATTCATATTAGGTTTCATTCTAAAAACCAGTGTGCATCAAATCCAAGAGATTCTCTTTGGACTTCTGAGACTTTACTTTTAGTGTACTGTTGAACAAATGTTCGTTGAAAATCAATTATGTCCCAGATATTGTACTAGATTCTAGGAATTAAAAAATGAGTAAGACATGGCTCTTACCCCTAAAACATTCAATCTAATGGGTCAGGGTATTGTTTACACAGTAAATTTCAATATACTGTGACAACTTTCATTACGGAAGTGTTCACAGAATCAAAGATGAACACTGAGGGTTAGCTACTCTAGACAGGAAGTCAGTCAAGAAAGAATCCTGATGAATGTGACACCCAAGCTTACGCTAACCAAGGAAACAAGGAAGGCAAATGCCATTGTAGCAAAGAAACAAACTGAAAGACCCTGGTGTATGTAGAGAACTGTGTACAGTTTAGTTCCTTTGCAGCAAGAGGTTTGACGGAGGCAATTAAGAGAAAGTCTTTCAAATCACATTACAGAATTTAGACTTTAACCTTTAGTCCAGGGATTGTAAATTATATAGAAGGCTGAGTGTTCTGGAAGATACAGAAGAACTGCTTTGTTACATCAACATGATACTTTTTAGAATGTTTACCTAAAGGCAGGAAATACAATCTACTATGTTCCACATGAACCACATTCTTTATTGCATTAATTATAGCCATTTTACATGGTTATTATAGAACATGACAAGAGCTTAAAGGCAACTGAAGAATTTAAAGCAGAAATTAAATGTTTCAGATGTTCATTTTTTAATAAAATATAGTAAGTATAGTTAAATAATATCTAACATAATAATGATCATATAAATAAAAATATTGTAAACATCTTTCAAAAACCATATAGATCAACAATAAAAATAATGCCTACAAATACATACTTGCAGCATAACTAGAAGACAGAGAGTAGTACCAAAATCAAATTACATCTATGTAGAAAAAACAAATACTGTTTTTCAGTGGAGCTATTTCTAATATCCTGTCCCAAATCAAGATCCAGAAAAAGAAACTATACAGAAGAGAGAAGAATGGAATGCAGAGTCTTTAATTAAATTCAATCACCTTTGGAAAGAGAAATTCTACCCTAGCTGTGAAAATGCTGGGAACAGAGGATCTAACAGGTCAGTGTTAATTATAAGCAAGGCACTTAAACGTGCTCATGGGATCACAAAAGGCAGTCTTGAAAAGGCAATGCTGATGGAGAAAGAAATAAAAAGACAGGAAAGAGAAATTGGAAATTGTATCATAAAGAGAAAGAAAAGCCAGATGGATAAATTCAGGATGCTACAAGACACATTATACACACATATACACACACACAACTGAAAGACACACCTCCTTCCCCTCCCCTCACTACTTTCCAAAAAAAAACATCCATAAGTAATCTATATGTCACTTCACTAACAGAAGTACATGATTCTTGAACGAGGAATCTCACAGGTCACATTCAGATTGCCAGCCCTATTCAGGAAAGAAAGGTATAATCAAAGGTACTGTAAGAAGAAAATACAAATTGAGAATAAAAACATTCAGCTGATAAAAATCTAAACATAAAGAAAAAAGGATGATAATACAAGATTCTGAATGAAGATCCTCAAACAAATATTTGAGTGCTATGAAAACAAATATTAAACCAGAAATTAAAAAATAATAACTAAAATGACTGAGGAGAAGGAAGAGATTATAGAGCTCAGAATTATTTTTTTCAGAAAAGAAATAAAAGAAAAAGACAAAAGTTAAATCAGAAATAAAAATTAAATTACAAATGCCCAAGGAAAAGTGGCTATGACTAAAACTTATCTGGTATTTAAGTAAAAGAAAATGAAGAGAATGAAAGTGAGCTTTAAAACATGAAAAAAGTCATAAAGAAAGAAGTTAAAATAGTCAAAGAATGTATAACAAATGTAAAATTGGAGTCCCTGAAGAAGGGAAATTAAAAAATGGAAAAGAACTAATATTTAAAATTATACAGCAAAATAACCTTTCAAAAGTAAAAGAAGACCTTATAACGGTTCCCAAATTGCATGGGAAGGTTTACCAGTGTGCTGAGTCAATTCACAGGCATGACATGAAATATTTTATATTTTTTAGAAAAACACATTAATATTTGACACCTGTTGAAAATCACATAAGCAAGTAGTTCACATAGGTCATAGATTCAACAATGGATAGCAGTACATTTCTTTCCATGGTATGAAATCATTGTGAGGTAGAACTGTCGACAGTTACTGTGAAGAGAAGTGAGTACAACAGGAGAATCGATGTGGAATAGGCAGTATACGACTTCATTCTAAGCTGTGAGATACTGCACAAGGCTCAACAGGCTCCACATCCCAATAGTTGGTGATTTGAGTTAGGAATGAAATAAAAACACTTTCTTTCTTTTAACTGTTTTAAAGTGGCCACTAAGTAGTTAGGACATAAATACTAAGTTGTTCAAAACAACACACTTAATAAGTAAAACTGTTATACATATATATTTCTTTTGGCCTAGGACCCCCTTGAAAAATATTGCTGAGACCCTATGGGTACTAGGAATGGAGAGAGTTTGGAACCTCTATTTATCCTATAAATAGAAGTGCCTACCGGGTACTCTGGAAAATTCATCTTTAATGATCACTCTGAGATATACCTTATTAAAACTATTAGGTTACAAAGATAGAGAAAATTCTTCAAGGTCTCAAAGAAACAGATCAAATAACTTACAAGTGCAAGAGCATTGGATGGACATCAGACTCTCAAAAGCAACAATTAAAGCAAGGCAACAACAGAATAGCATTTTCAAAAACTAAAACAAAGAAAATACAAAATGTGGTCTTTATATGCTGCTAAGCTTCAAGTACCAAGACTATAGAAAAGAAGTTTTAAATATAGAATAACTCATGGAATACAGTACACATGAGTGCTTGTTGAGCATTCTACAGGCAAGTGAGAATCACCTAACCTTTGCTCTGGAGGAACTTCGGTTTTAGATATAAGAGAAAAAACAGATGAAAACAAGGATATAAAAAAGTATGTTCTAAAAAAGTATAAATAGTTTAAGTGAAACATGGCACAAAAGAGGAGAAAGAAGCTCAATGACTATTTTATAAGCAGTTAAGTCAAATGACACAATTAAAAACAGATGAATCAGATAGCAAAAGGTGAAATAAAAAGTCTAAAAGCATTTCAAAATGTATTTTAAGTACAAAAGTAACTACTAGAAAAAATACAAACCATTCCAAATACCAAAGGATATTTTAGAAATTAAAGAACAAAGAAAGCAAATCACAGGGTGGGGAAAAACAGCAAATAAAACATAATACACATAGAAATTAAAAATACACAGGGTGGGGAAAAAAGTCAGCTTACAGTTATTTGTATGAAAAATAATACAATAATTAATTAATAATGATACAAGAATAAACTCTGTGTTTTGCATATTGACAGCAGTGAATGTACTCTTGCCCTACCCTGTATAGTACAGAGCTGGGATAAAATAGAACAGTCAATAAATGTGGATAGGCTTACCAAACCAATTACAAGACAAAACCTTCAGTATGACTCACATAAAACCCAGCTCCATGCTAAATAAGCAGAGATACACCAAAAACAAAATGATTCAGAAAGAATGAGACATCTAAAGCAAATGGAACCAATAAGGAAGCAGGGGTTGTGATCCTGCTATGAGATGAAGTATAATTCAGGCAAAAAGCATTAAATAGATTCTCTGTATAAGTGAAATCATACAATATTTGTCTTTCACTGTGTTGTACACCTGAAACAAATATAAAAAAAGCATTAAATGCGAGAAAGAACTTTTTAAAGCTAAATGCTGCAATCCATAGTAAAGACACCACATACATGAATACTCATGCAGCAATTAATACAGCAACCACCTTCATAAAGCAGAAGTAAAAAAGTATTCACAAAGGGATTAAAGAATAATAAAAAGAGACTTTAACATACCACTATCATTACAAGATGAATAAAATGAAAAAAATACTAAGTAAATATACAGCAATGAATACTGTATAATGAATAAGCTACACTATATGGACATATCAAACTTTTTATTCTCATGAGTTATAAAAGACACCTTCATCTGAAGTACATATGAAATATTCACAAGTTTACCATACATGAGACATACAGAAGTCATGAGTAAGTTTCATAAAATAGACGTATTAAAAATAATGCTTTCTGATTAAAATTCAGTAAATCAAGAAATTAATAATAAAGTAATAACAAAAGCCATTTACTCCTGAATATTAAGAAAGTAAAAACCCTTTCCCTAAAGAACTCATAGGTGATAGGAAACAAATAGGACTTATGCTGCACAACAATTATAGTGTTTGTCTCAAGGAAAATAACTTGTACAATTGTTTCAGTTGTGAGCTAAATCAGCATTTATTTTATGGAACACCAGTTTCCTTAACATAAAAATTGACAGATAAATTGCAGTTATCCAGATTGAACATCTGGCAAAATTTCCTAGAAAATGCACAAAGTGAGCATGGCAAGACTTGCTGCCAAATACAAAATTCGAATTTTAGAACTCTTATGTGTACCACCATGAGTTTGACAAGTTCCCAATAATGACAGCTTTTGCAGATAAGATCAGTAGTAATTTTAACAAATGTATTTTTTTATATTTTCTAATGAAATGCAATAATATCTGGAATATTTGCATAACTCAGTGAAACAGTATTTGCAATACATATTTAACAAAGTTATGCATGGGTTAAAATACCATTCAAACTGGAAGATATACTAATGAGTTTTGATGTAACATAGTACAAAAAGTACACTGAAATGGTTTCAGGTTCCACAATACAAATAGCATTAAGAAATTTCCACATGTCAAGTTTTGGGGTGAAGGAGGATATCTACAATTCTCTGAAAAATGTTACTAAAATATTCTTTTATTTTCCAACTGTATACCTGTATGAAGTAGATATTCTTCAGATAGTTCAACCAAAAAATGTTGCAATAAGTTGAAAAAACAGGTGGAATATGTTGCAGAAATAGATACAAATAGTTGCCTGTATTCTATTGAAGCCAGATGTCAGAGATTTACAAAAATGCACAATGTCAATCTTGTCACTAACATCATAAAAGTAACTCATTAAAAAAACCTGTGCTAACATGTAATGGATTTACCATTATTAACTGAATTAATAAATAGTTGTGATTTCCTGAGTCTAAATTCTAATAAGGTAAATATAACAGATATCATTCACATAGCCAAAAACTCTTGTGCCTACTAAAAAATATATAACAAAGGATTGTAGGAAAATATTATGAACAACTGTATACCAACAAATAGAACAATCTGGATGAAATGGACAAATTCCTAGAAATATACAATTCTTCCAAAACTGAATCAGGAAGAATCATAAAATATGAATAAACAAATTACAACTAATGAAATTGAAGCAGTAATCAAAAAGCTGCCCAAAACCAAAAGTCCTGGACAGGATGGCTTCACATGTAAATTTTACCAAATATTCAAATAAGAACTAACACCTCTCTCTCAAATTATTCTAAAAGGTCCAAGAGAAGGAAAGATTCCCAAGCTCATTTTATGAAGCAAGCATTCTCTTAATTCCAAAACCAGATAAGAACACTACTAAGAAAGAAAATTATGAGCCAATATCCCTAATGAACATAGATGATAAAATCCTCAATAAAATATTAGCAAGCCAGATTCAGCAATACATTAAAAAGATCATATGCCATGATCAAGTGGGATTTATTCCAGAGATGCGAGGTTGGTACAATATCCACAAATCAACAAATGTGATATACCACATACACAATATAGAGACTAAAAATCAATGATCATATTAATAGATGCAGGAAAAGCATTTTCTAAAAATCCAGCACCCATTTATGATAAGAACTCTCAGAGAAGTGGAATAGGGAACAACTTCAACATAATAAAGACCCTATACAGAAAACCCACAGCCAACATCATACTCAATAGGCAATAACCATTTCCCTTGAGATCGGGAACACAGGGATGTCTGCTTTTACCACTCTGATTCAACATAGTACTGGAAGTCCCAGCCACAGCAATCAGACAAGAAGAAGAAATAAAAGGCATCCAAATTAGAAAGAAAGAAGTAAAACTGTCATTATTTGCAGATGGCATGACACTGTATACAGAGAACTCTATAGATTGCACCAAAAAGCTACTAGGACTGATAAATTAATTCAGTAAAGTAGCAGGAGATAAACATGTATCCAGGAATCAGTTGCATTTTTATACACCAATAATTAACTATCAGAAAGGGACTAAAAAAATAATTCCATTTACAATTACATTTTAAAAATACCTAGGAATATATGTAACCAGGGATATAAAAAAGAAACTATACTTGGAAAATTATAGACATTGAAGAAGATACAAATAAGTGGAAGCATATACCATGTTCATGGATAGGAAGAATTAACATCATTAAAATGTCCATACTACCCAAGTTATGTATAGATTCAATGCAATTCCTATCAAGATACCAACAGGGTGTTTCATAGCACTAGACCAAATATCCCAAAAACTTATATGGAACCGTAAAACAATCTGAGTAGCTGCAGCAATCTTGAGAAAGAAGGACAAAGTTGGAGGAATCATGCTAGCTGGTATCAAACTAACCATACCAACATATAAGATACAATTATGTACAACAGGAAATCAAATAAATGTTCACTTATAAGCTCTTCACTCAATCTGAGTATGTTTTCCTTACTAATATTCACTGTATTTGAGCATGAAGATCATTATTTTTGGAAAGAATACTCAGTTGAAATAAAATTTGAGGAATTTGACCAACTAAACCAGTGTCTCTGGGGGTAGGACCCAGGCGCTGACCTTTTCTAATTCATTCCTAATGAGCAGCTATGACCCCACTCTAAGGCTAGAACTAGGATCTTAAAAGGTCATTTTAAGAAATCTTTTATTTAAATAACCATCTTATTTTAGAAATGGAGAGATTAAGGTATGTGACACAGTTTTTATTAATTGAAAATTTTTATTGAGAAAGACTGCTTTTGTACAGTTCTTCCCCCTTGCCAACTCTTCAACTGATGGATATACATACCTTTTTCTAAATTCCTATAATATGTTTAGAGGGATTGAAATGGCTGATATAATCATATGTAGGTATCATATAAAGCTTACATTAATAGCACACAAATAGGTAAAACTCAGAGTTGCCGAATGAGATAAGCCCAGAGGCTACTCCAGGAGTCCACACAGCAGGAGGAGAGTTTGAATGTAAAGTACTTGAATCATCCCGAAACCATCACCCCCACCCCAGGTCCAAGGAAAAATTGTCTTCCATAAAACCGGTCCCTGGTGCCAAAAAGGTTGGGGACCACACTAAACCACATCAGTCTCAGCCTCCACCTGAAGAAGGCCAATCAATGAGGTAGTGATATTTTCACTTTTTCTTCATAGTTCTTCATTTGGACAAGACCAAATTCAATTGATTTTACTTCTGTGCACACACACAACCTCTCACAGTCTCTCACAGGGTCCCTGACTCTTCCCCCAGCACTGAAGTTTCTTTTATTTCCATGTTTCTCTTTAGAGTAGAAGGATTACCTGGGCATTAAAACAATTTAAGAAAATAAACTGTCTACTTTTACTGAAAGTGTACATTTGCATATTAATTAAAATCATTTTTATCTATTCAGCAAAGCAAGTTAAGTAAGGATCTATCTCTACCAGTCAAAATTATTTCAGCCTCTTCATACTCAAAGGGAACAAAGAACAACTTATTTGAGAGTGTGGTAAACAGAAGAGTGCCTCCCCCAAAGATGCCCATGTCCTACTCCCTAGAACCTGTGAATGTTAACTCACACAGCAAAAAAGAATACAGTTGCAGATGGAATTGAGGTTGCTATATAGCTAAAATTGTTTACCTTAAAATAGAGAGATTAGTTTGGATTATCCTGGTGGGCACAATATAATCACAAGTGTCCCTGAAAGTAAAAGAGGCAGGCCTAGGAAGAGAATCAGAGGTGGATGTGGCTACGGAAAAAACTTCAGAGAGATGCAAATTTCTGAAGGGCTAAGAAGTAGGCCACAAGCCAAAGAATGTCTGCAGACTCTGGAAGCTGGAAAAGGCAAGAAAACAGATTCTTCCCTACAGCTTCCAGAAATGAATGCAGTACTGCTGACTGATTATAGTCCAGGGAAGCCTGTGTCAGACTTCTAATCTATAGTATAAAATAATATATCTGTGTTGTTTTAAGCCATTAAATGTAGGTAATTTACTACAGAAGCAATAGAAAATGGATACAGAATGGTTCTAACATTTAATAAACTCTTCATTCACAATCTGTACTGAAAACACATTCAACTATTCCAAGTGAAGAACAGAGCTCTTTTACAAAACAAACGTGAAAGAAAATTTTTCAACTATGCTAACCACTACATTGAATCATTGCTGACCAAACAGTCTAGAAAATAAACAAGTACTGTACATATATACATCAAATTACACTTAGCTCCAGATGAAGAAAAATAAGTAGATGAATGAAAGGTCAAGAAAACAGCTCAATCTAATTAGAGATTTTATCTTTTTAGCAAACTTATTAAGGGCTCTAAGAGCAGAAAAATGGACACAACAAATTGAAGTATTTCTTTTAATTAGTTAGAGTATAGGCACAGAAAAATAGAATTGTAACAGACTATATTTTTTTTTTAAAGAAATAAAAAGAAGCAAAACCGCTGAGAAATACACAGGCCAAAATGTTTAAGATCAAATGCTTCATCCAAAGGTTTGTACCAACCATCTTTTAATTCAAGGCCAGAATTCTGACAGAGCTAATAAAGGAAAATTTTAAAAATTAATGAGATAGAAATGTACATTAACCTTCTAAAGAAAACAAACTTGCATTATACCCTTAAGAGAATCAGAAGCTCTATTCTAGATTTAAAATATATATATATCGACATATTAATTTAAAACATTCTTTCAATAAAGAAAATTTTTCTAAAATGCACTTTGTTAATTTAATGGCAAATCCATTGTTTATAGAATAATAATGCCAGCTTAAATCAATTTTTAAAAACCTGCTTTAAATCATTGCTCTGAGAAATCCTTTATTGGGTAATAATAAGGTCAAAAGTTTGCTAAAGTTAAAAACACACTTAGTAATAAAACAAGATAGAGAAATTAGAGTTAAAGCTGCTAAATTCCAGCATAGATTCTAATATCTGGACCCTTAGAGCTAAGACTTACTGTAGGGCATAGCCAAATTATAGGAACTGTGTCCAGGAAGACATAACCTACTAATATTATAGAACGTAATCCAAATGATTATTGCTGTTGCTGTTGTTAGCTAGCATTTTTTAAGTGTCTATATCTCTCAAAAGACAGCTCTGCTAGATGTAATCCTTATGATATCCCCGCATTTACTCAGTTGATACAGATAGAACCCGAGGTTCGGAAATACGAAGTGCCTTGCCCAAGAACCTCAGCTATTAAGGCACAGAAATGGGGTTCTAAACCAGATACAACTGGCTCCCCAGTCTATGTATGCTCCTCCCAATATGCAACACAGAAAATGTTATGTAAAACTTCTGAGACATTGTTCTTGCAGTACACATGCCAGCTCATTGGAAGGGGTCTCCAAACACAATTACGCAGCTACTGACACACATAGAAATTCAAAATCTTGCCCCCAAATCTAGTTTTCTTTCTATAGATTATGTACCTGGTCACTAAACTGATTCACCCCAAAATTTTTACCTGCATCTGAGCTTTGGTAATATTAGTCTGAAGGGAAGATGGGGGTTAAGAGAAAAACAGAGCACATATCCTGCTTTCTGAAATAATGACACCCAAGTGACAAAACTGAAACAGGTAGCATGCGTTGAGGACAATTAATAAGAAATGCTTGTGCCCTGACCGGCATGGCTCAGTGGGTTGGGCGTCATCCCATGAAGCCAAAGGTTGCTGGGTTGATCCACTGTTGGGGCACATGCCTGGATGGCCGGCCAGGTCCCCCACTGGGGGCGTGTGATAGGCAACTGATCACTGTTTCTCTCCCTCTCTTTCTCCTTCCTTTCCCTTCTCTCTAAAAATAAATAAATAAAATCTTTTTTAAAAAGAAAAAAAAATGTCTTGTGCTTCTAGTTAGGTCCATTTCTTATTTTTATACTTTCTGGCCTTCTGGTTGAAACAGTTAAAATAGCACAAAACAATTTTTTTGAAATCTCAAATAATAGTTACATAATAGTTTCACTCATTTACCTATCTTTATCATTCATTCGTACAATATTACTTGAAAGACCAGTATCAAACATTGCTATGCCTCAGACCTAAAAATGTATTCATCTGGTCCAAACTTTTCACTTTACAAATCAATTAACTGAGGCTGGAGTGACTAAGAAAATTGCACAAAAATAGCAATGTCACATCTAGAACTAAAGTCTGGTTCTTTAAACTCCTGGAAAAATTCTTATGATGTGGAGTTCATCACATGATAAATAAGTAACTAAGTCACAAAGAGCTAATTAAAATATAGGCCAAGGTCACAAGCAATGAGAAGAGTAGGTAGAAAGCAAGTCTCTTGCTACCAAAGCCTGCGCTGCAGAACACAGGCACAGAAACACACCGAAGGATGGATTTTACCGAACTTCCATTTCATTACGAGGGGGAAAAAGATGACAGAAATGTAGAAACTACCTGGAAAATGCTTGATGAATTAAACTTAATTGACTTATTACTTCAACATTCAATGAATATTCATGGAGAGGCAGCAGAGAGCCTGGACTTGAATTCTAAATCCACCACTTCTGAAAAATGTAATCATTACCTCCTGTATCTCAGTTCTATCATCTGTAAAATGGAAATAGTAATAGTATTTTCTTATAAAATTATTATGAGAATTAAATGAGTTAATACCTGTTATGTTGTAAACACAATAAATGTTAATCATGACTATTTTTATTTGATAAATTTTAATGTATCAGATACTGATATGGGAACTAGAAATACTATAGCAATGAGGAAGACAAAAATCCCTGTCCTTGTAAAACTTTCATTTTAATCTTGGAGGAGAAGATAGACAACACATACACATAGCTACTATAATGACAGGTAAGAATAAATGTAATGAAAAGTTAAGTAGAATACATAATTGAAGAGGCTCACTCAGATCCATCTTCACCAGGTGACATGCCCACCCTCACCTCCTGTGAGTGTTGTCTCCTAAGGGCTCGTAGCTGCCTGCTTCTTGAGAAAATTTAGCTCAACTGAATAGGAGCCACCTCATCCATGAGACTGCAACCTCTCACCACCATCCTGGAAGCAGCCAATTATCAACCAGTGCAGTGTACAAATTACCTGTCTCTTTGCCTTCAGGTGGGACTAGGTATATTTTGTGCTTTGTGCTACACTGCTCTCCATACAATTAGACTGAAGCAAGACCCCAGCTGCCCCCACATCTTTGTTTAGCTTTGTTCACCTACCCTGTAGTGTTTCTCCTACACCCCCCCTCCTGAGAGCACTTCCTTAATAAATGTATTTTACAATACCTATTGCAGGCTCTGCTTCTAATGTCCCTGACCTTGGTCATTATTTCTTAAAAGTCAGTCAGGGTAGGCCTTTTTGAAGAGTTGATATCTGAGCAGAGACCTGAAGAAGACAGTATGTATGTCAGGCAAAGTGAACAAGTGAATACCCTCAGTCTGGAGAGAATTTACCATGTTCAAGGAACAAAATATCCCAGTAGACCATGAAAAGTTTTTCAAGTTTTGTTTGAAAGATAAAGGGAAGGGAAGACATTGAGAGATTTTCGAGCAGGTAAGAGACATGATCTGATTTGTTTTTACAAATTGTTCAACCTGACTGCTGAGCAAATAAATAAGACAATAGAAAAGGCAAGCATGTACCTAGAACTGTCAGGATACCACTATAGAACACCACATTATATATTGTGATGGCTTGTATGATGGGTTTAAAAGTAAAAATTATGTAAAGTGTGAATTTAGGATATATTTTGAAAGGAGACACAGAATTTGTTAACAAAAATGAGAAGGTAATCAGAAACAAAAGTTATTTGTGATTCTTTGGACTTTAGCTACAAATGGGTGAAAGGGGGAGGTACTGACATGGGGAGGATGAGAAAGAAGTAGGTTGAAAAAGAAATAAGTAAAAGATATCTGTAAATAAAACACTGACAAAGCCATCAACTTCTATATCCTTCTCTTTTTAAAATATTATCAATAGATGCTAGAATATTATCTGATATCATTGATTCTTCTTGCTTTTACTTTTGTTTTCCATACACTTTATATATCTAGATGTTTAACTGATGATGTAGACATCCTTACCAAGGGCTGGATATCACATACATCACAAAAAGGGCCAATATCTTGCCTTAGTGTAAACTTACATTTTAAGAAGGCAAAGGGAATGTGATTACCTCTGAAAAATGTTGTTTTCTAGAGCTTCTGGTCAAGATGGCTGAGTAAGGTAAATACTGTGCTCACCTGCTCCCACAACCACATCAAAAATTATAACTGAACTACAGAACAGCCATCACTGAGAACTAAAGTCTAGCTGAACAGAAGTTCTATAACTAAGGATATACAGAAAAAGTAACATGGAGCCTAGTAGGATGGGCGGAAACAGAATGGGTTGGTCCCAAGCCCATGTGTAGTTATTAGAAATTGGGAGGAATATCTCAGCTGTGGTGTCCGCCCCTGAGGAGTAAGGGATCCCAGTCCCACACCAGGCTCCTCAGCCCAGGGTTCCGGTGTTGGGAAGAGAAGTGCCCGTAACTTCTGGCTGTGAAAACCAGTGGGGATTATGGCTGAGTGAGATGGAGTCCCTTTAGAATTCCAGGGAGTTCCTTTTAAAGGGCCTGCACATGAACTTACTTGCTAATGGACTCACTTGCTCTAAGCTCCAGCTCTGGGGCAGCAGCTCAAAAAGCATGAGGAATATAGAGGCAGGGACTGAAATGTCTGGCTTCTGGCTGAGAAGCCACTGTTTGCTGAGCCCTCCACATGCAGGCAGAGGAGGGCACCATATCTAAGTCTCCATCAACCTAGCTTTGGTGATTCCCTGAGACCCCACCCCACCCAAGCCCACTCCCAGTGGCATTTCCATAAAAACTGTCTGGGCTCATGTTTCAGACTTTCCTAAAATTGCTCAAAGTTTCACAAACTCTAAACAAGCAGAATCTGGCCTCTCCATGCCAAGTACATCTTGTTAAGTGGCCCCAGGCCGAGCACTAGCAGCAGCTGGCAACAGTTCACAGCTAGGCTTTTCCCAAACATATCCAAACCCAGCAGGGGTGACAATTGTCTTCAAATCACTCTGTACTCATACCAGGTAGGGGAGGGCACAGGTAGCCACAGATTCTGACCTGAACCTCCTAAAAGGCCCCAGAACCAACAAACCTAGTGGCCAGCTTCAGACCACAGCAGAGCACCACTTGACCATCTCCATAATTGACACACCAAAATGACAGACTCAGCAGGCACCAGAACCCAACAAAGCAAATCCAGCTCCATAGGTTCAGCCCCTGAACAATAGCTCGTCCCTTGTAGTCGTGGTCTATCCTTACAACCAATCAGCTTGCAATCCCTCCCATGATGTGCTAATAATCAAGGCTCATCTACAACAGGAAGGCATACACAACCCACACAAGGAATGCTCCTGGAGCACCCAGCTCAGGTGACCAGGGAGATGACACCACTGTGTCCCACAGGATACCTACTATATAAGGCCACCCTACCAAGAATGGGAAACATAACAGCTCTACCTAATACACAGAAATAAACACAGGGAGGCAGCCAAAATGAGGAGACAAAGAAACATGTCACAAATGAAAGAACAGATCAAAAATCTAAAAGAAAAGAACTAAACAAGATGGAGACAAGCAATCTACCAGATGCAGAGTTCAAGACACTGGTTATAAGGATGCCCAATGACCTCAGTGAGAACTTCAACAAAGAGATAGGAAATATAAAAAGGGAGCTAGAAAACAGAAAAAAGAGAACCAGTCAGAGAAGAAGACTACAATAACTGAAATTAAGAATACACTAAAAGGAATAAACAGTAGACAGATAAAGAAGAGGAAAAAAATAGCTATTTGGAAGAAAAGGTACCAAAAAAAGACCAAATCAAAACATCAAAAAGAAAAAAGAATTTTAAAAAATGAGGACCATTTAAGAGGCCTCTACACCAAATGATGATAATTTCAATATTTTCATCATTGGGGTACCAGAAGGAAAAGAGAGAAAGCAAGATATTGAAAACCTATTTGAAGAAATAATAGGGAAAACTTCCCTAACCTGATGAAGGAAACAGACATTCAAGTCCAGGAAGCACAGAGCGTCCCAAAGAACATGAATCCAAAGAGGTCCACACCAAGACACATCATACTTAAAGTGCCAAAGGTTAAAGACATAGAGAATCTAAAAAGCAGCAAGAGAAAAGCAGTTAGTTACCTAGAAGGAAGCTTCTACAAGACTGTCAGCTGATTTCTCAACTGAAACATTGAAGACCAAAGGGGATTGGCAAGAAATATTGAAATTGATGAAAAGCAAGGACCTACAATCAAGATTATTCCACCCAGCAAAGCTATCATTTAGAATCAAAGGACAGATAAAGAGCTTCCCAGACAAGACAAAGCTAAGGGATTTAACCATCACCAAACCAGTATTACCAGAATTGTTAGAGGGACTTCTTTCAAAAGAAAAAAATAAGATGAAAAATATTAATACAAAATGGCAATAACTAAATACCTATCAATAATTAAATGTAAATGCATTAAGTGCTCCAGTCAAAAGACATACAGTGGCTAACATAAGAAAACAAGACCCATATGATGCTGCCTATAAGAGACACACTTTAGATTAAAAAAGAACACATAGAAACTGAAGGCAAAGAGATTGAAAAAGATATTTCATACAAATGAAAATTTTAAAAAACCTGGGGTAGCACTACTTATATCAGACAAAATAGACTTCAAGACAGAGGCCATAACAAACAACAAAACCCCAGAAATTCCACTTCTGGATATTTATCCAAAGAAATTCAAAACACCAATTTGAAAAGACATATGAATCCTTGTGTTCATTGTAGCATTATTTATAGTAGCTAAAATATGGAAGTAACCTAAGTGTCCATCAAAAGATAAATAAATAAAGAACATATGCCATATATATCTATATATCTACATATATATAATATATAATGGAATATTACCCAATTATATAAAAGAATAAAATCTTGCCATGTGTCAGCATGGATGGACCTAAAGAATATTACAGAGATGGATAAATACCATACCATATGATTTCACTTATATGTGGTGTCTAAAAAACAAAATCAATGAAAAAACAAAACAGAAACAAACTCATAGATACAGAGAACATTTTGATGGTTGCTAGATGGGAGGGGGTTTGGGGTGTAGATTAAAAAGGGGAAAGAATTATGGGGAAGGGATGGGTAAAAAGGGGAAGAGATTAAGATGTTCAAATTGGCAGTTATAAGGACAGTCTTGGGACCTAATCAACAAAACAAACAAGCAAGAAAATATAACCAGAGACATTGAAATTAAGAACAAACTGACAGTAACCAGAGGGGAGGTGGGAGGGGAAAATGGGGGGGGGGGAAGGGCATTCAGGAACATGCATAAAGGACACATAGATGAAACCAAAGTGGGGTAGTATTAAGGGTGGGAGGTGGGAATGGCTGGGGTGGTGGGAGGAGTGGTAGAGGGAAAATGCAGACAACTGTACTTGAACAATAAAAAATGTGAAAAAAATTAAAAAACAGTCATAGGGATGTAAGTACAATATTGGAATATAGTGAATATCATTGTAATACCTATGTATGGTGTGAGATGAGTACTAAGCTTATCAACATGATCATTTTGTAAATTATACAAACATGTCATCATCATGTTGCATACCTGAAACTAATATAATATTATATGTCAACTGTGATTTAAAAAACTAATTTAAAATAAATAAATTTATAAATATTTTAGAAAATAAACAGACTCAGTGACCGTGGGTCATTTATAATTGAAAAAACTGCTTCCATGTTCTTAGGAGGCAAAGAAGGAAGTTCTTGGCAATATTAGAATACCTGCTAGAGTAATATCTCTTTTACTACACAAATCTTTGGCCCTTTTAGTGCCAGATAAGATTAGACCCAAATCATAGAGATTGGCTTCTATTTCCGTATCCCTCTTATCTATTCTGTCACCTGTGATGCTGTACTTTCTCAACTCATTGCAAACCGAAGATAAAGCAATGATAGTCCGGTAGCCTCATTCTACAGAATATAGTTGACTCATCATCATTAAAGCCTGCTCAGTGAGTCACAGGCATGACTCAAAAAAATCTAGCAAGAAGATGCCTTTATGAACTGAAATTATCTTGCTAAGCAAACTAAGTTTATTTAAAGAGGAATTTTTACTCCTTTTATAATTATAACAGCATATTAAGACATTATTTTAATATTGATTAAATTCAGTTAAATGATGATGACTCACAGGTTTCTCCCACTGTCCTCCCACCAAAGATGTTTTGTGTACTTCTTTTAGTCAGAGGTTCTTTCTCTTGGTTCAAATAAATGGAATTTCATTCATCTTTTATCAACTGATTAATCAACAGCAATATAAATGCAGTTGATGCAACAATGACAAGATAAAAAAATTAATTTGTAAGTAAACCTGAATCACTTAAAATATGAGAAGTTATAAATTTAAATAACTTTATTAAAATGTCCAAACTGGGGACCAGGAGACAGGATGATCAATTGAATCAAGGATATAACTTGCTGTGAAGAAATAATATCTAACATTCTCTCTCTCTCAAATGCTAAACACTTATCTAGAAAATATGGTGCCTATAAAAACTTTATAAGAAATTTGCTCATGATTTTTGCCAATTTGCTGCAAAAATAACACCATCAGCAATAATAGAATGACTACTACTCTTTGAAAGACTAGTATTTACTAGTCACTGAGTTAGGTACTTAATATTTTATCTTCTAAACAAGGATTAATCACAATGTGAAGATTATTCCCATTTATACAAAACCTACTGAGCCTAGGCAGACCCCACCTACAATATAAATGAGGCAAGTAAGGAACCAGTCTGTTTCATAGTCAGATATCTTTCCAGACTCCACAAAGCAGCCGTGTTATAACATAGGTTTTTCTGTATAGCAGAAAGATAAAATATAGAGAATAACTTTCTGCAAATTGTTCTCTATTAGACAAGGAACACTCATGAAGCAGCAGTGTATGAAGGATCTATCTTGTACAGATAATTCACAAAGAAAAACCTGCAAAATCTCCCAGGGTCATTTGGAAATCAATGAGCTTAAATCCTTGGTCAGGAACAGCAGAACACAGATAATTTATTACTAGTAGCAAAAGACACCCTTCGTATACTATCTTTGTAATTGATCAAATTTCTCACCATCACCTGATGGGAAATATAGTATCCAATCACTGGGACTGATTTCTTTTATCATCGCATAATTCTTGTTACTTTTATCATCATCTATCATTATTTACTTTCTTAATGAATCACAGAATTCTGGACAAATAAGTGTCTTCTTTAGCAAATAACATAGTAATTCTTAGGGAAAATAAATCATTCTAACCAGGAAAATACTGAGTTTCATCTAGGAAATAAATGTCTTCCTCTTCCTACACATATGTGTGAGTATGCACATGTGCACATGCATGCATACGTGTGCATGTGTAAAAAATAAAAGCAACTCTGTGTATGAAGTCTGGCTCAAATTTGTACATTTTCAGTTAATATCTTTAAAATTCATTCTTTTACTTGTTAGGCTCAAATATTCTGCTCTGTTCACAAGTCATTATACTAAACTTAGCTCTATCTATTTCTGGTTGCCAAACCTCATTCAATGATTCTGTGATAGAGCTAATAAACTAGGGATGAAAAGGGAGTACAGGAAGGCTGCATTTAAAATCAGAACTAGATCTAACATCAATTAAATGCTTTAAACTGTCCATCAAAGAAAAATTTATACAAAAGAAAAAATAGAGGAAAAAAACTCCATTCAAACCTTGACAGGTTTTTTCAAGACAAAAGGAGCAATCAACTCATTTCAAATAGACCTTCTAAATGCTAAAGCAAACAGAATTATTAATTTAAGTGTTTTCTTAAAATTCATTATGGTATGTTAGCTTTTGTTCTGTAGTGTTTAGCAACACTAAATATATAAAAATATGTCATAAAAAGCAGCCACATGCAACTCATGGGGTGTATTTGATACCAGAGTGATGTTGAAGCCATTGCAACCTCTTTGTTTTTTAAATGATTTTATTTATTTATTTTTAGAGAAGGTAAGGGAGGGAGAAAGAGAAGGAGAGAAACATCAATGTGTGGTTGCCTCTCACATGCCCTCAACTGGGGACCTGACCTGCAACCCAAGCTTGTGCCCTGACTGGGAATCAGCCAGTGACCCTTTGGTTCACAGGTCAGCACTTAATCCACTGACCACACCAGCCTGGGGCCATTGTAACCTCTTTATGGTAACAAACAAAAGAAATTTCTCTGTGGTCTCAGGATTAAGAATATTTGTGCCTTCTCCTAAACCACCAGTCTTTTAAAATCCACTACACACAATAAATTAGGAATTGATCCCATTTCCCTCTTTGTGTGGCTGCTCAAAGATAAATCTGTGGCCTACATTTAGAATCTAATAGCATCCATTTTGCATTATTACCTTACACATGTCTTCTTATTTCTACCATTCCCTCTCTTGCCTCAATTCTTTATTTGCCTGTGGTTTTTATTTAATATGACCATGCTCTATTGTGCATATCTTTGTAAGCTCATAAATCTTGTTTTACAAGATAAAGAAAGTTGGCAATTCACAGTACAAAAATTATAATACAGAAATGCATATTATGACTGCAATTATGCTAAAATGTGGCTGCATGCAGAAAGCAATGTGCAAGCATTAAGATAATTGCATGAGGGTGTTAGTATTATAAACATTTAACTTTTTTCTAATTATACCATATTCTTTTCCTTTAATTTTTAAATATTTTAGTTAAATTTTTATTATAGTAAATTTTATTTTTAGTGTGCATTACTTTGGTGCTCTGGTACAACCAAAGAAATATAGTACATCTGGTTCAGTTAAGACTGGGTTTCAGTTAAACATTTCAAAAGGCAATTTTATTTGCATAACATATAGTTACTTAGAAGAAGGAACATAAAAGTTATCCTACTTAGGTTCAAAGTGAGAGGATATATAATAAGACAGATAAATATAAGAAAATATTCCATGAAATATGGAATACATATGAACATCTCCCTGCTACAAAGTCATTTACCTGATTTTCTATTATATTTCTATTGCTAATGAACAAAAAGCTATATTTTCTGACTATTATTTTACCTGAGTATTGATTTATTTCTTCCTTGGATGTTCTATGCTGCTCTTGCCTTTTCTTCCGAAACCACATTTTCTTTCTCCTTGCAATGATAAATTATTTTAAGGTTTTACCATCATAAAAATTTTTTTCTTCTACTTATATGCTTTATCAATGGATTCTGTAGACTGTTAATACATCTTTAGACACTGGATTCTGTACGTCATTAACTAACTTGCCTTATATATCCTTTCTTAAATTCTAACCTCTAAAAACACAGTTTGTCCAGAGTATACCAAATGACACTATACAAGAGGATAGACAGTATTGTAGCAATAGGAATTCGGTCATATTATAAAATCAGAGAGATAGTATACTGAATTTTTTTCTAGAAGTCAGTATTATGGAATATGTTTGACACAAAAGATAAAAAGAGCCATACTGAATCTGACGAAGTTTTCCCGTCT
The DNA here is from genome assembly GCA_004027475.1 of Anoura caudifer. NCBI lineage: Eukaryota > Metazoa > Chordata > Mammalia > Chiroptera > Phyllostomidae > Anoura > Anoura caudifer. The sequence continues at coordinate 39,856 of PVKU01001999.1, forward strand.
CTTTTGACATTATATGGATTTTGATTATAAAGCCAGCCAATCCAATGATTTAACCTTGACATTCTGTGCAATGTTAATTTGTGTTTGTTATGGTTTTGTGACCTCATAGGGTCACTACTTGTATGATGATTTTATTGTCAAGTTAATTAATGAAAATGTTAATTAACATGGCTCATGATAACGAAGACTTGCAGCACCTAATTTCTTAAAATTAATTACATCCTTGATTTCTCATTCTATCTCCATATCTTATTTGTAAATTTAAAACTAGCATTTCTCCAAGGTTATTATCAACAACTATTAACAAGATAGCTTTCAAAATGCAAATTACATTTTCATAATCCTTTGATAATAGTTTCATAAAAATGACAATTCCTCACATTTGTGGACCTGTACCAGCACTTGATGCACACATGAAAATATTTAAATGCTTTTCCCTTCTCCTGGAATGCTTTCTCCTCACCTGCTTGGTGGTCTTTCATGCACATTTTAAAACTATACTATGTGAATATTCTGACTCTCTCAGAACTGCCTCTAGTGCATCACTCATATATCTCATTGCATATCAAAATTATTTACACATCAATCCCTATACTAGAACATGAACTCACCAGGAAGCAGTAGCTATGTCCTATTCAACTTTGTGTCCCCACTGCCCATAACTGTATCTGGCATATAACAGAAGTTCAACAAATGCTTCTTGGTGAATAAATGATATAACTTGATCCTCCTATGGCATGAGGTGAAGGTGAGAAAAGAGGTTCTAAAGTGTTAAAACATTTGGCAAAGGCCAAATTGCTAGCAAGTCACAGAACACAAGGCTATGTTTTATGATTCCTGTCCCATTACACTATCCTGTGTACATGTGACCATCACAAAAGGTGAAGGAAAAGAAAGAATAGAAGATAAAAATTCTGCCCTAAAATAGTATATGGATTTCTATAGTCACTGCATTTAGTAGAAGAGGAAAGTTAAGAATAGAGCTATGATAATGAATGAACTAGACTTATGACTCACTCATTTATAGAACTCACAAGTTCATTATTTTGGAAAAAGCCTAACTAAAACAAGTGGTTTCTATAATCAAATATACTGGTTAACAAATATCTAGAAAGAAACAGCCTTTTAATAAAAAAAAAAAAAAATTCCAGTCTCTGGGAATTTACTTTTCTCCCTGTGTGAACAAAGATGTATATTTTAACTTTGGGTGTATTCTGTTCTTGGACATATGTAAGATGTGATATAATTCAATTTGAAAATTACCCTCTTCTCCACCATTTGAGCTGAAACTATAAATAAATGCTAGCCTAAATAAGAAAGCATTCAAAATTGGATCTCAAGGTCTATAAAATCTAGAAAAGTTAAGTTCTATATTTGATCACATTTCCTCCCAGTAACATAAATTAAAGGAAAATCAAATACATCAATTTAAAGGAGTGTCAGGGGTACTGGGACTATATTCACACTTTTAATCAAGTGGGATTATTAAATGAAATATATGAAGTGGAAGATTCTGATTCTGTATTAGATCAAGTACAAACTGTGTGTTTAACACCTGAATAAGTCCTTTAACTCATCTGTTTAAGATTTACCATTTGTAAAATAAAATAACAGGACTAGATTCTCTTCAGAATTCTAAATTAGCATACTATTACTTACCTTAGAGCAAGTGGTTTACCTTCATTGTGCTTCAATTTCTTTATCAGTAAAAGGACAGTTGTTATCAGGATTAAATGAGTTATTATGCAGAAAAATTTTAAAATAGTTTTTGGCACAGAGTACGCACTATGTATATTTTAGCTATTATTACTTTACCACTCCAATTTTCACCAATAATGAAAAGGTAGAAATAGGAGTGTAAAATTTGTTATAATGAAATCTCTGCTTGAGCTAATCCAAATACAAGGCCTTGGTGATTTATGAACATACTCTATGAATATAAATTCCACATTTTCACATTCTCCCATTAAAGTATAATAGGTGGGTACTGCCAACTACAGTGTGACATGTAGAAAACTAAAAACAGTATTATTCTCATATTTAATACAATAAAAATAACCAAGAAAATTCTGGACATCCTAAAAACTCCCAACTTTTCCTGAACTCATTAGGAAGCTGAGGTGCCAGGCCAAAAAACTCTAATCTAAAAATCTAAGGAAAGACAGGCATCTGCAAGGAGAAACAGGATGAAAACACTAGCTTACCAGTCAGAAACCAGTAAGAATTGAACTAAGGTTTTTAATAAGTTGGTAACAGTTAAATATGGGTTAGCAAAGAGTATAAAATATTGGGGAAGGGCACCAATAAGATTTCACAACACTTGCAGGCTTAGTCTGAAAAAGCATCCTTCATGGAACAGGCGTGAAGGAAGATAATAACAGGCACTTCAAATAAAGACACAAAAGCCCATTCAGATATGTCTTCCATTTTCCCCTATAGACAAATGCCTTCTACTGGTAGAAGGCTAAAAAACATGTCCGCCCTTAAGCACTAGTGAAAACCCTTTGAAGCAGGGGAAGAGAAAAAGGAGGTGGGGAAAACAACCTCTATATCTGGAAGAGGGGGAAAATAAAAGCCAGTCCCAACCTAAAACTGTGGATGGAACAGAAACACTGTTAAAGTCATATCCCTGAACTCATGAACATAGAGCCTGCCTAAAACAGAAGCTTAATCAGAACTATAAAAAATACCCCCAACACTCACCACAAAGATAATAAGCATAAAGTAACAATAGTATACCACAAGTCGAATGGACAAGAATATAGAGATAAACTCTCTAATGCATGGTACAAAAAGAAGATCTGAAGCTGAGGGTAGAACACTGAGAAAAAAATTCATGACAAATACCATCAACCTAAACAAGGAAAAAGCTAGTAAAATCTGAAGCCTGTGGTGCAATGGGGATGACAACAGAAACAGCAATCCCAAACTTAAATCAATTCCAGTCCACACTGATTCCAAAGCACACTGAAGACTTAAAAGGAGGGAGGACATAAACATTTTCAGGCAAAAAAAAAAAAAAAAAAAAAAAAAGCCCCACACCTACCACCCTCTATTTACTTTAATTGCTACTCTCCTACCCCAGATGTCAAAATTTCAAAAAAAATTATGAGACATCAAAACAGAACATATATACAACCTGGTCAGTGTGGCTCAGCTGATTGGAGCATCATGTCATAAACCGAAAGGACGTGGGTTCAATTCCCAGTCAGGGCACATGCCTGGGTTGCAGGTTCAATCTCCTGTTGGGGCACATGTGAGATGCAACTGATACTTGTTTCTCTCTCAAATCAATGTTTCTCTCCCTCTCTTTCTCCTTCCCTTCTCCTCTCTCTATAAGCATGTCCTCAGGTGAGGATAGAAATAAAATTTAACAGAGAACATATACACATAGACAAGAACAGCGTGGTGATGACTAGAAGGAAGGGACAACAGGGGCTGGGTAGAGGTGGGCAAAGTGAGGAAAATGGGGACATCTTTAGTAGTGTCAACAATAAAAGTAAAGTTTAAAAAAGAAAATAAAAACACAATATCAAGAGACAAAATGATCTAAAGGACAGATTCAAATACACATGTCAAAACTATTAGGAAATCTAAAATACTATTATTAATATGTTAAAGGCTCTAATGGAAAAGGTGAACAGTGTGTAAGAACACACAAATAATTTAATCAAAGAGATGAAAACTATAAAAAAAGAATTAATGAGTATTTGTGATGAGGATCATAGTAACAAAGATTTAAAAAATGCCTTTGGCATGTTTGTCAGTAAACAAAACACAACCAAAGAAAGGATCAGTAAACTTGAAGATAGGTCAATAGAAAGTACCAAACTAATACAAGAGAAAAAAGACAATGGAGGAAAAACACCAGAGGTGAGCATCCAAGGATTGCGGAAGAACATCAAATTTAATGAAAGACCTAAATCACAAATCCTAGGGGCTGAGATAATCCACAGTAGGATATATACTAAAATAAGCTGGATGGACTTGGAGAGTATTATGCTAAGTGAAATAAGCCTGTCAGAGAAAGACAAATACCATATGATTTCAGTCATATGTGGAATCTAATGAACAAACTGAACTAACATGGAAAATGGGGACAGACTCATTGATGGAGAACAGGATGACAGCTAGTGGTGGGGAGGCTAGTGTGGAGGGATTGAGCAAAAAGGAGAAAGGACTCATGGACATGGACAACAGTAGGTGATTGCTAGATATAGGAGGAGTATGGAGTGGTAGTATAAGGGGACTAAATGGTAATAGAAAAAATACAATAAAGATTAAATTTTTTAAATAAAAAATAATTGCACACACATAGTCCTAAGCATATCATATCAAACCTGCTAACAACAAAAAATAAAGAAAAAGAAGGGGAAGGGTCATCAAGGAACATGTATAAAGGACCCATGGACAAATGAAAAGGGGGTAGGATTGAGGGTGGGAGGTGGGGGTGGGTGGGGCGGGAGAAAGTGGTGGCAGGAAAATGGAGACAACTGTAGTTGAACAATTAAAAAGAAAAAATAAATAAAATTAAATTTAAAAAAGGCTAAATAATGATTCTATTTTCAGATTAGATGTAAAAGTGAACAAATGTTATTTTTATAAATAAAATTTTATTAATTAAAAAAATCTTGGAGGCCACCAAATCAACAAGAAATATTACATAAACAGGAAAAAGTTAAGACATACAGTAGACATCCAATAAGAAACCATTCAAGTCAGAAGACAATGAAATGTCATTTAAAGTGCTTAAAGAAACAAAAGTCAATATGGAGTTGTATAAGTTAGCAATTTTCAACTATTTCATCTCATGGCACATATAAACTAATTGTTAAAATCCTGTATCCCACCAACGAATACAGGTTTTTGCTGATCTGGAAAAAAATGAGTATAACTTTTATTTGTTTACCAAAAATAACAGTAATTATCTCCCCTTTTTTGCTCCAAAGTGACTTTTTAAAGACTCAGGTGCCTATTCTTTTATTTAGGATTTCTCTTACAAAGAATTAACCAGACACAACCTTATTATGAAATGTGACCAATAATTTGCAACTCTATTATTTGACCTATGCATTTGTAGTTCAAGACAGGGCATTCATAACAGATGGCTGTTGTTGTATTGACTGTTGTCATGTTTTAATCTGACAATTTATAGGGAAAGAGGTCAGTGCCCCTGACTAATAGTCAGGTATTTCACATTTTAAAAATTATTGAGGGTCCATTTTTAACTTTTTGAGGTGTCTCCATACTGCTTTCCACAGTGGCTGAACCAATCTGCATTCCCACCGACAATGCAAAATGGTTCCCCATTCTCCATGTCTTCTCCAGCATTTGTTTGTTGATTTCTTTTGAGATTTTATGTATTTATTTATTTTCAGAGAAAGGGAGGGAGAAAGAGAGGGAGAGATACATCACTGTGTGGGTGCCTCTCATGTGCCCCTGACTGGGGACCTAGCCTGCAACCCAGGCATGTGTTCTGACTGGTAATCAAACCAGCCACCCTTTGGTTCATAGGCTGATGCTCAATCCACTGAGCCACACCAGCCACGGCCATTGTAACTTCTTTTTTCACTCAGATTACTTGTGACATTTTCTCTTTCTGAAAATTATTTTACAGTTTTACCATAATGTGTCGCACACATTATGAGGTTTAAAAAATTGTAAGATAGATATGCTGAATTTTCATGAATCTAAGAATTTTTATCTTTAATTAGTTCTGGAAATTTGTAAAGCACTGTTTCTTAAAATATTACCTCTTCATCACTATTTTTTAAATCTCACAATCTAAATAGCCATGTCAGTATTTCTTATTTAATTGTCTATTTGTCCTAACCACTCATATTGTCTATCTATTTCTCTAAGTTTTGCATTCTGGATAACTTATTATCAGTCTTCCAGTTCACTGATTCTCTCTTCACCTGAGCCTAATATGTTTAATTTATGAACTTCCAATTCATTATTTATATTTTCATTTCTAGAAGTCTGCCTGTATATCTGCATGCAATATTTGGTAATCTCTTAGATATTGCTTTTTCACTATCTTTATATTTTATGTATTAAGTATATATATTATTTTGTTGGTAATACCAATATCTGAAATATTTGGAATCTAATTCTGTTGTTTGTAATTTTCATTAAGCTTTTCCTGGTTTCCTAATGCTGCTGCCATTTTTGCCATATGCTATTTGGCTAACTACAGCCTCTGGTAATTCTGAGGTCTTGGGGAGGGGGTGGGTCTTCAAGGAAGACTTGTACTTTCTTCTACTAAGCATCATAGGATGACCTTCAAACAAGAATTGCTTTAAAATAATGTCTGGACTTGGATTTGCCCTACTAAGTACATTATTTCAATTTAAACTCTAGACCCAAATAAGGTCAGGCCTGAAACCTGTGGTTGCAAATCTTTTTAAAGCTTCCCTCCACTCCTCAAACCAGGGTCACAAAAGTGTCATGACTTGCAAGGTAAAGGTATTCTTTTTCTAGATCACCTTATCTGAAAAGTGCTATCCCTTGGAGAGTACAGGTTTAGCCACTTTTTGATAGTCTTAGGTCTAGGCTTTAGAGAATTCTCTACCAGAAAGCTATTTACCTGCAAGACAAGTTGCCTCATACCCACATTTGTTCCCACAGCATCCCAAGATTCCTAACCTGTTTATCTCCCTAGTTGCAACTTCGTATTTGCTTGAGATTTGGATTTTCTTTTGCATGTTTGTTTTTGCCATTTGGAGAGTCCCTCCCCCCCCAATTTTTTTTTTTTTTTACCAAGTCAGCTATTCAGGTAAACTATGTTTATTGTATTTTATCAAGATTGTCATGATATTATATCTATCATTCTTCTAGAAACATAAGCCTTTTATCAACTGAATCATGTTGTCACATAATAAGAACTCATTATTGTACACATTCCACTACGTACATTAAATATATCCAACAGCCATCAATTAAATATTCCAAAGGAAGGAACAGAAAGTGCATGTGCGCGCGTGTGTGTGTGTGTGTGTGTGTGGTAATTCAAAACTGACCAAGAGAAAGAGGAGTCCAGTGAATATAACAGGACGTGGGTAGATTCTGTTCCAAGTACAGTAATACCACTATCCACATTTTAATCAACAGAATTCACAATGATCACTGTTATTACAGGGAACATTAATTAAATATACCATGCTTTGTCACCTAAAATAAAACATTACCAAATTTAACCTCAAGCAACAGGGATCTGATTCCTTTGAAAGCTATAATTTGTACAAAAACTCACTAAATAAATGTGTCTTTAAGATATTTTCCTGCAACATACAATAAGTAGAAACAGATCAGATAAAGTATAGAAATAGATCTGGGAAAGCAGTGAGACTATTAAGTCCAACAAATCATGATGTTTTCTACCTACAAAACAATGTGCTCTTCAAATAAACAATTGCAACATACAATATTTTTGTAGTAACATGCCCTAAAATGATCCATGGTCTGAGTGTCAGGATACCTGCATCCCTATTTTAACTCTGCTAGAAATTAGGAGTGTGATCTTAAACAAATCACATACCATCTCTAGGCATCATTTTCTTTGCTTGTAAAATGACAGAATTGAGCAAAATGATGTAGGTTTCCTTCTAGGTGCATGTAATAAAAAATTGCTTTAAAATGTGTAAGTGCTTTTTTAATAGCAGAGGGCTGTATGGATAAAAGTCAATACCATGATCATTTTTGGTCCCACATTTGAGTTGCAGCAATAAGAGATAGATAAAGAGCCCAGCAGCATTCAAATATCAAGCATCCACTTCTCAATTTTCCCTTTAAGAAGCTCCCCAATCTCTCTCTTCCTGGCAGTATGTGAAATAAGGGTGTTAAAAAGAAGATTGTTATTGGTACAAAAGTCATTTATCTCTCTGCTATTGTTGTATTTGTTAATGAAAAGCTAAGGTACAGAACAAGGAGATGTTTCAGGACATCTACACAGGCATACCTTAGAAATAAACAAATAGAGTATTGCAATAAAGCAAATCATAATCTTTGTATTGGTGAAGATTCTTGCCTTTAGTTTGTAAAAAAAAAAACACAACATCTCTGAAGTACAATAAAGCAAAGTGCAATGTAATGAGATACGCCCATAAAAAAGGACTACTACCCAATAAAGCAATTCTTCTCAACGTTAGTTTGTATTAGAATCATGTGGAATTAAGTCAAATGTTCACTAGGGTTGGGAAAGCCTTCTGATCTTATTTTTGACAGGTACCCCAGATGATTCTGATGAAGGCAGTTATGGACTATATTCTAGAAAAATGTCCCTCAACAAAGCTCAAGTTATAAAATTTGCTATGAAACAGTGGAACAGTGCTTATGGAATGGAACATTATAGAAAATTTTAAGATAATTTAAACAATATTCCGGCATTCAACCCTTTAAGACCAACAAGCTATAAGCAGGATTCTAGAACTTAAAATGTTATTCAGTTAGCATAATTTAACATTTTTCCTAAACACTGGCCCCAACCACTTTTTCAGACAAGAATAACTCTCTATAATTCTAGAAGTATTGTTTTCCTGACAATTTAATTCCTTTTTCTTTGTCACCATAATTCAGTTTTCATAAAGTTTCACTCATCATCATACACCAGGGGTGTCAAACTCATTTTCACCAGGGGCCACATCAGCCTCATGGTTGCCTTCAAAGGGCCGAAATAATTTTAAGACTGTATAAATGCAACTGCTCCTTAACTGTTAAGGAGTTGAAACTACATTCAGCCCTTTCATATAACATGAAAGCAAGAATTTAGGATATGGAAGATGAAGAAGAATCTATATTTATAATTGGGGACTTACTCGTTGATTATAAAACATCAAAGAATACAAAAAAGTAGTTGAGTTCATTTCTGTAACACCTGATAGAATTAAAATACTTCATAATATCTCTTTAGTGCCTATCTACATAGTTACATGCCTCTGATGGTTTGATGGCATCAGCAAAATGAGCTTTAAAACACCTGTGCTAATGGGTTTTCAGATATATCAAAAGGGTGGGTCACATTCTGACCTCAGAGACATATATTAATCTACCTTGGAACTTGATAACTTGCTTTTCAGTTGTCACTAGTTTTCTTATGATAGTCTGTATCTAGTGAACACAAGGAGCAAGTTGTTTTACAAGCCAGACTAAGTTATCTACGTTGCTAACTAATGCATAATGATTGGAGGGTGTATATAAGCTAGTCTTCACGTAAAATTATCTTTTTAGTAAAGCTTTTCAATTCTCCCTTTATATCATTACTATTTAAAGACATAGTAAATATACTATATTAGAAGCAAGCCTATTTTATTATTCACATGTTATATAGAATGTGGTTTGACCACATGAAGTATGTACATGTGCATGTTTTCTGAAGATATAAGGAAAATGGACATCTCCTAAAGAAAAAAAGATTTAGAAAGAGTTGAGCAAAAAAATCAAAATAATCTTAAATGTTGTGTGCATAACTTGAAAATATACTGTTCACTCTAAAAGGCAGAATATATGGGTTAGATGGAAGGGGAACTATCCCAATTATAAAACAATAATCACAGGACACAGTGCACTACCAACTTGCCTATTTTCCTAAACCATATGAAGAAGAAAAAAATCATGTTGAACTGAAAATATTTTCTTCAATGCATCAAGAAGGTATATAAGAGGAAGACTGAAATTGGGAAGCAAATAAATAATTTCTCCCAAGTAAAGTCCATAGTAGACCTGCCTATCCAGACTTCTTGAAGTACTTTAGTTTTAGTATTACTGCATCTTTTTATCCCAAATATGTGGTTTAAAGTAAGGATGATGCTATTTTCTACATATAATGAGAAAACAGAACCCAAAACCCCTTGCTTCATGTTATATGTGCAAAAAAATTGATATACCAATTCCCTTAAGAAAGTCCTGTAATACTCTTAGGATAGATTTTCAACTACAGCCCATTTATCAAATAAAGTACTGCTCCCTGGTGAAAGTGAGAATAGTCTAGTCATACCACATAATCTACTGTGTCACTCTCCTTTAAGAGACATTGTTGTTGACAGTGTTTGAGGTATGACTAAAATGGGGCTTGATGATCATCACTTGCCATTGAGCAAATCAGAGAGGGTTGGGAAGCACACAGGCAATATATGAAGATGTGTCTCCAGGAACCAGAAAACAATTACAGTACTTATAAGCAGTGACATTTAAATATGGCTTGGGAATCAGAATATCTGAATTTGAGTCCTAGTGATGACATGTTGTATAACTTTGGGTAAGATATAAATAGCCTTTCTTGTCTTAAAAAGTCTTCCTGCTCCTATGTTCTAGACTCTCATGAAATTATGGTATTGACATATGCATGGATCTTACCTTTAATTCTAGGAGCTCAACCTTGGTTTGAGGTCATCCTGGATAAAATTTTTGAACTCTAGTACATCCCTGAATAACCTCTGTTTCATGTTGCAATTTGAAGGAACACTTGCTATTCTATTTCTTTGCCTCACAAGCAGCAAACATTTTTGATTCAAATTAGGTTTCCCCTCCCATGAAACCTCTGATTGCTGTGTTTATCCCAGAATATTTTGACTGTTTCTATTTCCATTACATTTTGTACAGGAGGACCAACTTCTGTCTTGATGAATGAATCTCATGAGAGAAGTAATCCATTTTTATAAATATTCTGGGAAGGTAATTTCTGCTCAAAATAGAAAGCTGACATTTGTATGTCTCTATGTCTGTATTTATGGATTGACTTAAGCATGAAAGCATGTAAATAAGAGATAGGGTCTTGAGACAGGATATAAAAAGGTGGTAGAGAGAGGATAACAAAGACGGAGGGGAAACAGAAAACATGAGAAATAAAAAAAATCATCTGCCAGAGCAGCAAAACATTATGCTATCTCTATTATCTAAAAATAAACACCAAATCAAAAATTTCTGTGGTTAAGAAAATGTGACAGGAGAATCAAAAAGGGAAATAAGCAAACAATATATTACTAAAAATAACACCTCAGAAGGTTAGCAAGAATTTAGAAAGCTCAAGCCTAAATAATTTCAACTGTTTGGCAACAATTACCAAATTACATTAACATCAGTGGAATAAGTGGACATATCATACTGTAATTCAGAAATATTTCTTTGCTCTCTGAATATCAGATGCCCTCACTTACCACTGCTGATTTGAATTTCATACAGCTACCCTCTGAGTTCTATGACAGCAAGAAGTATATGAGTTCCAGCCAAGATGGAGGCATAGGTAGATATGCTTCACTTCCTTGCACAACCAAAATAAGGATAACAGCCAATTCAAAAACAAAAAGCAACCAGACCTGCCAGAAAATCAAACTGCATGGGAGTCCAACAGCCAAGGAGTTAAAGAAGAAACATTCATACAGACTGGTAGGAGGGGTGGAGATGGCAGCCACAGCAGAGAAGACAAGTGGCAAGGCGGTGGCTGGTGGCAGAACAGGGCAGGCGAAGTTGTGGCTGGCAGATGAGCGGTCCCACATTCGAGTGCTGATAAGCCGGGAGGAACAACTCAGGAACAAGACAAACCATGCAACCCAGGGTTCCAGCACAGGGAAATAAATCCTCAAAACCCCCGGCTGTAAAAATCTGTGCGGGTTGCAGTGGTGGGAGAAACTCCCACTCTCACAGGAGAGTCTGTTGGAGAGGCCCATGGGGTCCCACAATGTACACAAACCTACCCATCTAGGAATCAGCACCTCCAAGGGCACAATCCACTTGTGGGAAGTGAGGGAAGTGACTGAAAGCCGGCCAAGAGCCAAGCAAGCTACATTGTTCCCTCTCTGACCCCTTCCACACATACAGTGCCACAACACAGTGACCTGGGTTGCCCCACTCTGGAGAATACCTACGACTCTAACCTTTACAATGTAACAAGTGTACCAAGACAAAGAAATATGGCCCAGACAGATCAAAAGTCCAGAAAAAGAACTAAGTGATGAGGAAATAGCCAACCTATCAGATGCAGAGTTCAACATACTGGTAATGAGGATGCTCATGCTCACAGAAACAATTGAGTATAGTTTCAAAATAAAGGAAGAAATGAAGGCTATGAAAAATGAAATAAAGGAAAATATACAGAGAACCAACATTGAAGGGAAGGAAACTGGGACTCAAATTCACGATTAGAACAAAAGGGAGAAATAAACATCAAACCAGAACACAATGAAGAAACAAGAATTTAAAAACAAACAACAACAAAAAAAAAAAAACAAGGAGAGACTTAGGAACCTCTGGGAAAACTTAAAACATTCCAACATCTGAATCATAGGGGAGCCAGAAGAAGAGGAAAACTAAGAAATTGAAAACTTATTCGATCAAATAATGAAGGAAAACTTCCCCAATCTGGTGAAAGAACTACACAGGCAAGTCTAGGATGCTCAGAGAGTCCCAAAGAAGTTGGATCCAAGAAGAAGCACACCAAGGCACATCATGATGACCTCACCCAAGATTAAAGATAAGAAGAGAATCTTAAAAGCAGCCAGAGAAAAGGAGACAGTTACCTACAAAGGAGTTCCCATTGGACTTTCAGCTGATTTCTCAAAAGAAACCTTGCAGGCAAGAAGGGGCTGGAAAGAAGTATTCAAAGTCATGAAAGGCATTTGTTATTGCCAAAACAAACAATCAAGAGCATTGCTGGGCATTTTTGGTCACAAATAAACTTATAATAATGCAATATCATGTCTTTAACTTACGTATTCTAGAATAGCAGTTTGTATAGGCAGCATTCAAAAGTCCTTAGTTTCTCATAGCCACATTATAAACCCTTAGCTTCATCTGCCAAATGACAAATGTGTGATCAAGACAGATGGAACAGTATGTCCATCACCACTTCAAGAAACACAACTTAAAACAGACAACTCTGAAAATTGAGCAGCCTTATGTAAATAAGATGGCTTCCTATAGTGTCAATTTTTTTCATTCATTCAATGTTTGATATGCGAAGCATTATGCTAAGAATTAAGGATAAAATTAGGAGTAAAACAGACCCATGTAATTTGGAGCTTAATAGAACAAACACACACAAGTAAGTTCATCACATAAATAAATAAATATATAATAAAATTATTATAAAACTATGAAGTAATATTTGCCATGAAAGCAGGTTACAGGGAAACCAAATCTAGTTTGAGTTAGAGGCTTCTCTAAGGAAGTGCTGATTGAGCACATTACTGAAGGAGAGAAGAAGCTAACTAGGTAAAAATGGGAGAGAGATCCAAGCAGAGTTAACCGGGCATATAAATGTCCTGAGATATGAGGGATCATGGAATATTGGATCTAAAAGAAAGCCCAGCCATTTCTGTTCACAGATCATTTTTCATTGTCTAGAATCAGCCACATAGCCTGACCCAAATATAAAGGGCTTGGAAGGTACAGTTTTTGTGGACTTAGAAGAAAAGAGCTAGATATTGGGAAACATTTGTAAAGTCTAATACACACTAAGAAAGGTCTTTTTATTCTCTTTATAAGAATCTCATTATTTTAGGGTATTTTATCCACAAAAACAAATAAAAAGCAACACTTCATTTAAGTATAATTCATTTCAATATGATATACTGAGAGGTTGGTATATACCCAACCAAAACCAAAGACATGTGTTGTCCTAACTATGCAACGTTACCTTGGGTAAATGTACCATTTGGGGGAGGCTTTTGGAAATATTAAAAATTAGTCTTAGTGTCAATTCTACTTTCAAGCAAGCACAAACCCCATAGATAGCACTGCAGACTGGAAAAGGTACTCTTTCAGATACCATTGTGAACAGTTTCAAGAATATCATTTTGGCATGCGAAGGAGCTGCTTGATACTATCAGCAAAGGTTATCAAAATGAAGAAACACTATGATGCCAGGATAGCAATCAGTGTCAGAGCTGTCATTGTCCCTTGTTTGGGCACTCTCTTCTGTGTAATAAACCACCTAAAGTGCAGAGACCCAAAGCAATATTTGCTTCTCACATACACTTCTGTGTGTGGATTAGAGTCAGTTAGAAAGCTCTTGCTTGGGTTCATTTAGGCAGCTGCAACCATATTACAGCTGGGCCTCGATTCGTAAGGGCTTCACTGGTCTGGACGCCCAAGATGTTTCCACACTCACACACCTAGCGTTTCAGGTTGGATGGCTGCCACAGCTGTGGACTGGCCAAAACAAATCCATCTCCTCTCGCTCTCTCTCTTCCTCCCTGCTCTTCCCTTTCCTCTCCTTTTTCAACCTGACCCCTTCAAATGCCCCTCTTGAACATCCCTGCAGCATGGAAGTCTCAGGTTAGTTGAACTGCTTCCACGGAAGCTGGCTTCCTCCAGAGCAAGCATTCCAAGAATCAGGGTGGAAGCTGCACGGCTTCTCATTACCTGGTTGTGGAATATGCGCAGCATCAGTCTGGCAACAAAAAGCCAGCCCAGATTCAATGTGGGAAAGACAGGGCATAAATACCAGGGAGGGAAGGATCTTTGGAAACTAGTTACTACATAATTGGTTTGGGAAATAAGAGTCCTAGTCAAAAACACCTGATATGTGAAAATTAGGGATGGCTTTCCTTAGAATGTGCAATATATCCAATAAGGTAAAAATTCAGGTCTCCAAATACCAAAAGATGGCATTTGCCAATAGATGACATCTACATAAAATGTATTGTGCCATGTATTGGAGCTTATAGCCACTTATAGGCATGTACAATCATCATGCAGGAACAGAATTTTTCAAAAATATTATGAAGCAGCATCTTTAAACATGAAATGAAACTATAATAGCATCACTGAATAGAAATTTAACCTATTAACAAAATAAAATGTTAGAAAAATATTTCACAAAATCAAGAAATAAAATCTATTTATTTATTTATCCATACTCCTTTTCTCCTGATATGCAAATGCAAAATATTGAAAAGTTACTCAGAATATCTTCCAAAGTGCACTAAAATCATTAATCAGTTATTCCACACAATGTTCCCCTGAGGTAAATAATGATAATTATCCATTATTATGGAAAGCAATAGCAGGCTTCTAAAGACAAACTTGCCCAAGTGCATACCCAAAGAATGTGATTTTTCTTTAAAGCTTTCCAGACCTCAAATCTCACTGTTAAATCATGAGAAGTCTGCCATTCCTGGTTAAGCCATCTGTCCACTTGGAGAGACATCTTTTATCTTATAGACATTAAAATTAATGTGTTAACTAGTCATTTGCTAATATTGTAGCTAGATCTCTATTTAATCTACTTGGTCCCAAGCCCTAAAAGACACAAGAGAAAGCTCCAGAAAGTGAATAATTTGTTTTACTTGCAGGAAATGTCATTATTACTACCCCAAAAGAAATAATTATAAGTGTATAGTTGTGTCACATTATCTTAAAGCATCACACTAAAGATAGCCATAAAACAAAGAATTTTAATAACATGTTATGGTCAATTAATAAAATCTGACCTAGAACAAATATGGTGACAATCCACCTCTCTGTTTTGTTCTATCTGGCCCAGCTGCTCTTGTCATTTACCTTCCCCTTGTCTGTTAGCTCCAAGGG
Organism: Anoura caudifer; assembly: GCA_004027475.1. Lineage (NCBI taxonomy): Eukaryota > Metazoa > Chordata > Mammalia > Chiroptera > Phyllostomidae > Anoura > Anoura caudifer. The sequence continues at coordinate 55,381 of PVKU01001999.1, forward strand.
AAAAAAAAGTTATCAATGGCAGTCATAATAGTAATTTTACAAATAGTGATTTTTCTGAATATATCTGTATTATTCAAAAAGATAACTGACTCTGCCATGTTAATTGACTCTATTCCATTTGCATTACATCATTTTTCATGCTAAGCTATTCATAATCCAAGCATATCACACACTGATTTTCTGAGAATATGAAACTAGTGTATCAGAATTAATTAGCAAATTAAGAGACTTTGACCAAAAATTTCTCAGCAGAGGAAAACAAAATTACATCAGCATACTGTGAAACATGTAAAAAAAAAAACAAATAGAATGTTATTTTAAAAATAAAATAAGCTGAGCATTTTCCTATCCAGTTGACCACAGGTAGAGTAAATTTAGTTACACAAAAAGTATATGGGGTTGAAGAAAAGAGTCAGGAGATTTAGAAACTTGGTGTTTTATATGAATGTAGTCACCTGGCTTCTGAAGTAAACTATTTAGCTGAGGAAAATGAAAGGTGAAAGGCATGTGAACAGAAATAGATACAAATCAAAATGGGCAGCTAGATTTTGTTCTTAACCTTGACTACACAATGGAATCCTGTGGGATCTTTGAAAATTACTGATGCCTCAGGTATTCTAATCTAGTTTATATGGAGTGTGGCCTGAACATCTTGATTTTTTTAAAACTTCCCAAGTGGTTTTAATGTACAGCAAAGTCAGTTTGAGAGCTATTGATTTAAAGGTTACCCATTGCTCTGGCTGGGTTGTTCACCTGGTTGGGGTGTCATCCTGTACACCAAAAGGTTGTGGGTTCAATCCTTAGTCAGGGCACATACAGCAGGCAACTGATCAATGATTCTCTCTCACAGCAATCTCTCTCTCTCTCTCTCTCTGTCTCAAATCAATAACTTTTAAAAATATCTTCATGTGAGAATTTAAAAAATAGAAAGGTTACCCATGGTCAGGTAGGATATAACTCAGGACAAGAGACTGTCATCACGGGTAAAGTCACAAGGGATATACTGGTTTGAGCAATATAGCAGGGTAGATGGTCACAGAATCCCCTCTGATAGAGCACAGTTAAAATGCTAGATAAAATATTTTTTAAAAGTTGTTTCTAATGTGTTGCCCAACTGAAAAGAAACTTACATATGAATAACAGAAAACCAAGTCAGAAGCCATTTTAAACTAGAAATTCAGATTAGAGATGTTTCCTTAAAATTGAGGCCTTTGAAGGATGACATCCTCAGAACATGAAAGATTGGGGAGGAGGGGTAGAAACTAAAAAACTGCCCTACCAAAAGAATAATACAAATCTCTCTCTTTTTTAATTGCTGTTCAAGTATAGTTGTCTCCATGTACCCTCCTCCATTCTCCCCCACCCCAGCCATTCCCAACTCCCACCCTTGATCCTAACCCCCTTTGGCTTTGTCCATGCGTAGCCTTAACTCTGGATTCTTTGGGAAAAAAGGAAAAGCCTCTTCCTTGTAGGTATTCATATTAACTGTGTGGCCTAAAAAGTCTTGGGCCAAAATTAAAGGGGTCCTTAAACAGTAGTGACAACACTAGCAGAAGCAAACATAATTCTTCTCTGGAAAAAAGACACTTTAATCCAGGCCTAACAGATTTTTGTGGATGAGCCCTGGCTGGTGTAGCTCAGTGGATTATGTGCCAGACTGTGAAACAAGGGGTCGCTGGTTCAATTCCCAGTCAGGGCACATGCCCAAGTTGTGGGCCACATCCCCAGTAGGGGGAGCATAAGAGGCACCCACACATTGATGCTTCTCTCCCTCTCTTCCCCTCTAAAGTAAATACATAAAATCTTTAAAAAAAAAAGACTTTTGTGGATGATATTCTGAGAAATATGGCCTTATAATATATGAAAAAAATAAATGACTTTAAGAGAGTCATAAGGAAAACAATAAAGAATCAAATTAAAAATTGTATCAGGTGAAAAATGAAAAACAATGCAAATTCCTTAACCTAATAAACTATATCTTTCACACAAACAAAAATCTACTAAAAATATCACACATAGTAGTGAAATAGTTAAATCATTCTTTAAAAAGCATGAAAAATACAAGGACTCCTACTCTTATTACTTCTATTCAACACTGTATGCAGTTTGTATTCAGTAAAATAAGATAAATAAAAAATATGAGGAATGTAAAGGAAGAAACAAAACTGCCATTGTACATAGACAATAGGATAAACCTTAAAGAAAAGTATTAAAATTATTAAGAGAGTTTAGTCAGGTAAATGCATATAACAACAGAATATAAATTCTGATTGAAATTTTACACAAAAACAATGAAGAGTTAGAAAATTCAATTTTTAGAAAGATACCACGTGCCATAGTAACACAAAAGTAAGGTAGCTAGGAATAAATCTAAAAAGTGATGTGTAAGACCTTAGAAAATATTATAAACTTCAGTTTCAGACATTAAAGATGGCCCAAATAAAAGGAGAGACACAATGTGCTCAAAATAATAATACAATATTCTAATCTTAGCTCTCCCCAAATGGATGTAATACAATTCAATCAAAATCTAAATGGAGTTTCTGTGGAAGCTGATTTTTAAGATTCAGGTAGAAGAGGGGTAGCCAACAAAGGCCAGACACATCTAAAAGAAGAAACCAGGAAGGAGCTTTGCCCTGCCAGTTATCAAATCTAATAATAAAGCTGTACAGTAATTAGGAAGAGAGATGCCAGAATAGGGATACCACTGCAACAACGAAAAAACAGAAACAAAAAACCAGAGCCCAGAAACAAACTCAGACATATACAGAAACATTATATAATAGAGCAGACACTGGACTTCAGAAAAAAAAAAAAAGAAAGAAAGAAAATATTGTCTGAGACAATTAGTTATCTGTATTCAGCTTGGCAAACTACAATCCACAGGCTAACTCCAGCAAGCCTCCTGTTTCTGTAGATAAAGTTTTACTGAAACACAACCATGCCCATTCATTTATCTAATTGATACTGGTAGTGAGGCTGCAGACTCCCTGGCCCCTCGGGTAAGATAGAGGAGGAAGCATTACGCTGAGTACGTGCAAGGATGGCAAAAACTGCATAGAAGAAAAGCCCACCAATCCCCCCGCCGGTTCCTGACTGGGGGAAGGCAGGCACATGTACCATCGAGGTCAAAACGGTGGCTCAGGAGGTGCTGCACTGGAAAAAACTGTAAGTGTAGCGTGGGGGAAAGAGGGGATTGTTTGGGGAGTGGCACACTTCCAGAGCATACGGAAGTTTGACCACCTGGCCCAGTCCACACAGGTAACATATAAACTCAGGGGAAGGGAGATCACCTCTTTGCCCACCTCAGCAAGTACTGGCCAATGGGTTTGTAGGACCTTCGGGAAGCCACGTGGCCAGTGATGGCACCAGCAATACACTTGAACCTCCAGGAGGCAAACCGGAGCCAGAGAGTGGTCCACGTAGCCAGAGAATGGCCCACGTAGCCACCTCCATCTCCAAAGGACAGATAAAGATGGAGTGGGAATTCTGGGCACTGTCTCCGGTGTTGGTTTCCTGGGGTCGGCTGGGTTTTACCTGTGTTTTGTGGAGGAGATGAGCCTGATGAGCCCGGAGATGTGGAGCCCCCATCCTCCCAGATCATTGAGCATTTGTATAAAGACCTCTTTTTCACCAACCTCTGCTTCCAAAATTTGCATATTGGTGGTGGTGGGCAACTGAACTCCACCTGGGTTCAGTAACATTTTGTCATTGGCTGCTTTTGTGCTACAATGGCAGAGTTGAGTCTAACAACAGGGACCATGTGACCTGAAAAGCCTAAAAGTTTTATTATCTTGTCTTTTATAGATAGTTTGCTAACCCTTGATGCATATTAAAAGAAAAATCAGAATGAACTCCTCCCATCTACTATAACAAAATTCAATCCCAAATAGATAAAGAACTTAAATGGGAAAGGCAAAACTTTAAAACTCATAGAAAAATTACAGGAAACTATTCCTGTGATCTTGGGGTTAGAAAGAATTTGTTAAAGAAGATGTAAAAGCACAAATCATAAAGAAAAAAATTTTAATTCTAATGAATTAAAATTAACTTTAGTTCCACAAAGACTCTATAAAGAGATTTTTAAAAAGACTAGAGGTAAAATATTTAATCACTTTAAGCTGGCAAAGGCTTAATATACACAACATATATTCAAATTCTACAAATCAATAAGACAAGTAACTTAAAAGAAAAACAGAAAATAAAAATGGAAATAGGCATTTTACCACTTAGTAGAAAAATTATTAAATTTTTATTAATTTAAAAATTAAAATCACAATGAGATGGCAGTTCACACCCTCCACTTGAACCAGAGTTCGAGAATTAGGCAACACCGAGGGCTGCAGGTGTGGAAGCCCTGGACTCACATCAAATGCTGGTAGGAACGCAAACTGGGACAGCCCCTTCAGAAAGCAGTTTGGCACTACATGAACTGGACCGTGTGCACAGCTGTACCTCGGCAATTCCAGTCCTTAGAGGAACCCTTGCACACATGCACCAGGAGGTATGTCCAAGAATGTTTACTGAAGCATTGCTCCTGATGGCAAAGAAAAACTGAAAACAACATAAATGATTATTGACCACAGAACTGATAAATTGTGGTATATTAATACAGTAGAATAGTATGCAATAATGAAATATATCTTTACACATCCATAAAGATAAATATCAAAAACTACATTAAGAAAAAGTGTAAATTGCATTTATAAAGTATTTCAAAAACTAAAATTAATAACATTATTGTTTAGAGGTATATACATACATAGTAAAACTATGAAGAACAGTAAAGACAAGATATTTTAAGGATTTTTTTAAATCCCTCTTAAAAGAGACTTGTTTTATTAGTAGGTAGTTGCAGAAAGATACATTTTGGGAAAAACCCACAGGAGGCCTTAAACATTTATTTTAGAAGTTGAATCATATTTAAATGTCTTCTATTACTATTATTATTATTACTATTATTATTACCCTGATAATATAGTAAATACATGGAGGGTGGAAGTCAGCCCATCTAGCAGCCAAGAACAAAGACTAAAAGATGCTTCTGGTTCTATGGATATTGATTATATTGAGCACTAAGCTAAAAAAATAAGATTTTTGGAATCATAATGGTATCTATATGAAGTATATGCTGAATGCATAAATAAATGAATAAATAAATGCAGGCATGCATGCTTTCTGTAGGGCAATCTAGTACCCTGAATGAGCAGTTTCTTACATCTAGTTTAAGAATCTGCCTGAAGTATTTTGTCTTAAATGTCTTAGACCTCTCTATTTGGCTCTGAGTACTAAGTGAAATTTTTCTGGTAGTTAAATGTCTCATTGAATTAATTTCCTAGAAACTAGATTATTTTTATTTCTTAAGTGTATACTTAGCCTTAAAATGAACAGGTAAAACCACATTTTACTTTTATTTTGTAGAAGAAAGACAATCACATCCCAAAGGATCAGGAGGCATATAGGGGAGGAAGGATGAGTGACAGAGAGGAGGAATTCTCACCTTTTTCATTTTCCTTAACACTCCTGGGTTAGAGACAAAGCTTAATTCAAGGACAAAAACTTGCAAAACAAGTTTAATTGTATAAGTAGGTATACCCATATGAAAATTAAATTTGTAACTATCAAATCTAACTTATAAACTAGCCAAAAATTAAGGGCCATTCAAAATAAATGTTGATACAATTAATATGACTACCAAGTGACTTATATTTAATAAGTAGAATAGATAAAATGAGAATACATAAATAAATAGGTATCAAAAATGTTTTCAAACCTTAAGAAGTTATTTTGGATAAGTTAGAAAAGAAAAAACAGCAGATGTAATTCACTTACTCTGATGATTAGAAGACAGAGCAGAATTGTTACTCCCCCTTTTTTCTAAATATGCCACTGTTTTTTTTTTTGTTTTTTTTTTTTCTGGCAGCTGCATACTATTGGCTCACACTGAAGTCACTGCTAACCAAAATTTCTATCTTTTTCACACTTATTAAGATGCTAATTCATCTATTCACCAACGTGTACCTGGGATAATGTTTTTCATTTAAGGAAAACAACAGTACAGGGCTATTTATGCCTATCAAAATTGATCTTAACTTCAGCTGATTGTTTTTATTCTGCTAATATCTTTTTGGATCTCAATTCTGTAACTGCAATGCATTTACTAATGCTATTAACTTAGTTGCATTTGCAGATTCGCTGAGGATATCTATCTATATGTTTATCTAAGACACGGACTAGGACAACCAAGGATGAGAACTAAAGCACACTGCTTTTAAAGACCAGATTCTCCATCTGCCATATGTGATAAGGTATACTGAATTCCAACAGTATCTGTTGGAAGTTATCTCTAAACAAATGCACTTCTTTTCTAAATACCTTCATAATATTTTCAGGTTATAATAGTAATTAAAGAAGCTGATTAATATATATTTGATTGCTAAAAGTAACATTTTTAAAAGCCTGAAGTATTCAGTAACTGTATGGTAAGGACTACTGGGTAATGAATACAGATGGCAACAAAGGTTTTTGTAGCAATGGATCCCTAAGGCCTTTAGTCATAGCACTCACTGATACACCCAGCACTCAGCACTTTGATCCTGAACCTATGCTGAAAATAGAACCCCATTCTGAAAAGACATGGCATATGAGCATACAGCAGGATGAATATTAAGATGGCCCACAAGATACCCCTTTTGCCCACTCTTTACAATACCACCCCTTAAGTATGGGGAGGTCTGCGAAGACGATGGATTTTACTTCTGTGATTAAGTAACATTACATGAAAGAGATGAAGGAATTTTGCAGACATAACCCCCAAACAATTCAGTGGGTCCTAAGGGAGATTATCCTGGATGAGTCTGACTTAACTGGGTGACAATTATGCAAAAGGGACTGAGGTCTGAAGCAAAAGTGTTTCTCCTACTGGCTTTGAAGAAGTAAGACTTTATGTTGTCAGAGAGCTTCATGGCTAGGACCTAGGACAGCTCCCCTAAGAGCTTACAGTGACCTCTGACTGACAGCCAGCAAACAAACAAACAAATAAACATACAAATAAAAACTAGGGACCACAGTCCTACAGCCACAAAGAAGTGAATTCTGCTCATGTCTCAAATGAGCTTAGAGAAAAAACCCAGGCTCCTGATGAAAACACAGCCCTCACTGACATCTTGAAACCTAGTGAGACCCTAAGCAGAGGAGCCAGATAGGCTAAGCCTACAGACACTAGAGGTAATAAATGTTTGTTGTTGCAAGCTGTTAACTTTGTGGTAATTTGTTATGCAGCAATATAAGATTAATAAAGCAAATAGGAAATAAGACAACCATTCCGGACCTGCAGACACATAGTATACCTGGTGATTTGATGCACAGAGCTGAACTAAGGTACATTGAAAGCTGTGGGAACCAGAGAGAAAAATAAAACACAGCTATCAGTGTAAAATTCTCTATTTGGAGTAGTGTTGTGTTAGCCTTGCTCTCAGTAAAGTCTTTATGCAGAGAGAGAGAGGGGAAAAGGGAAAGGGAGAGGGAGAGGGATAGGGAGAATGAAAATAAATCATTTAAATAACTGGAGAGGCTGGTGAAAATAGCATCCAGCTATAGCAGGGATTCCAGACCCACAGAACACTTGATGTCATTATAATACCTGCAGCAAGAATTTCCAGGAAGTAGCAGACTCAGAAGAACTACACCTAACACTTTCTATGTTGATTTAAAGGACTGAGTTTTTTGGGTTTTTTGGTTTTTTTTTTTTTATTATTTTCTACATCTGTTCAATTTTCTTTTTTTTTTTAATTTATTTTAATTGTTGTTCTTGTACAGTTTTCTGTCTTTTGCTCCCATCCCAGCCCACCGCCCCAGCCCTCCCCACCTCCCTCCCATTTCCACCCCCACTAGTTTTTGTCCATGTGTCCTTTATACTTGTTGCTCCAAACCCTTCCCCTTTACCCCTGAAATTCCCTCCCCTCTCCCGTCTGGTGACTGTCAACCCCTTCTCAATTTCAGGGACTGAGTTTTATATTTGAGCCTCCAAATTAACTAACTCTCTTGAAAAAGTAGATTTAGAATTTATCTTCTCACTAGATATTTTTAAATAGGAGAAAGTTAGTTTACAAATAGTTTTAGAAATAATCAAACACATCACACAAATATGCTTTCAAAGGCATTTTTAGTCTCTAAACAATCAGATACTCAACTGTTTTCTAACAAAACAGCAAGATATTCTGAATAGAACTGTAAAATCAGTTTCCCTTACCACTGCCCTTCTTCAAATTCCTTGTTTTATTGCATATGATGTAATGTAATAATATCAATGCAATATTATTAGAAGTAGAATTTACTTTTACATTTCTAATGTGATTAGTTTGTAATTTAAGAATCCCTTATGAACTCATTCTTTTATGAGCCTGTAAGTACTTTCTGATTCAGTGACTGTGCCAAAATATTTAAAGAAAACATATACCAAGCATTTTAAAAACATAAGCAGATAAGAATTCTTTAGTAACAATACTGTTTTAAAATAAAGCAGTTATTTTTTTCCATGTGACAAGAAGCTTCATTCTTCAGGATCTGCTACATTATACAGTATTTTTATAAACCCATTTTTAGAGTTCTTAGCTCATTTGGTTTTGTAAATCATTGTGTCCTATTTTACTGTGAAAAAAAAAAACACTTTTATCAAGGCATCTTTGTGGATATTTTAACAGAAAAAAGAAAGGAGAAAATGTATAAGTATGTGTCTATTTTGCTTGTTAGTTCAGTTTGTTCATTAGATTCCATGTATGAGTAAAATCATAAGCAAAATAGGGGCAGACTCATAGATAGAGAACAGGTTGACAGCTGGTGGGGAAGTGGGGAGTTGGAGGTGGAGGGGTCAAGCAAAGAAGAAAAAGGATTCATGGACATAGACAACACTGCGGTGATTGCGGTGTGGAGGGTAGAGGTAGAACAGGGTAAATGGGGGATAAATGGTAATGGAAAAAATACAGCCCTGGCTGGTGTGGCTCAGTGGATTGAGCACCAGCCTGTAAACCAAACAAAGGGTTGCCAGTTCAATTCTTGGCCTGGGCACATGCCTGGGTCGCAGGCCAGGACCCCAGTTGCAGGTGCGCCAGAGGCAATCACCCATTGATGTTTCCCCCTCTTTCTCCCTCCTTTCTCCTTTCTCTAAAAATAAAAATATATGATAAAAAATTAACTGTTAAAAAAAGAAAATGTAATGAAATAACTAATGTGCAGTTTTGTTTTTCTTAGATGGTATTTCATAAACACTGCAAAGAGTCAAAGCCCAAAGTACAGATGGCAGCATAAACCTTTAAAAAATGGTCTTTGTTCTAAGCCACAGAAAGTCTCTTTCATGATCCATAAGTGAATGACATACAATGGTCAAAGATTTTGGATTAAAACACACATTATCCTTTTACTTGAAAGAAAAAGCCAAATGCTAATTTAAACTTGAGACAAGTATTTGAAAATATCAAGAATAGAACCTTTCTTATGGTTTCTACAATTTTACTACTATGATATATTTCTTTCATAATTACTTAATTGGCAAAGAGCAGTGGACCACATTCTGTTTGCTGATTTTTGTCTCAAGGCAAATTTTATAATTTGTTCCCAAAAGGAAAACTTTTCTTTTTTAGATATTTATCCCATCAGCAAATCAGAAACACTTTACACAACATTAATTGAAGCACAGCACAGAAACTATCAAAGCTATATATGTGGTTTCATCATGGCTCATATGCCTATAGAGCATCATTCATTGGAAAAATTGATCACATCTCACCAATATCTTCTCCACAGTAGGTGTCTGAAAATTACCATATTTTCTATAATTATATTCTTGCCTGTATAACAGGTCAAGAAGATTCTGAGTGACACTACCCATAATAATCAACTTCCTTCCAATCTCTTTAAAGTTGAGAGTAGCGTTATTGATTTAGAAGTTCTTTATTTAGGCTTTCCATGAATCTGAGGATTTTTCATAGCTCTTTGAAACATGACTATAATATCTTACTCCATTTACATTGGAGCTAATCTGCTCACAGAAGGGCCCCTTCCCTGTTACTCTAATGAAGAAATTAAATTTTAAATCATTATAGGTTGTTGAAGAGATTATTTTGTAGAAGACTAAGTTCAGATTCAAAGGCATTTAAGGTAATAATTTGGTATTATACTTAATACAACAACAATTTTAAAATTAATAAAAAGAAATTGTTGTCTAGTGGAAAGACTACAAACAACCTTCCCAGAAGGAGGAGGATGGCGCCAGCTAGTGCTAGAAGGGTGGAAAAACCAAATCAGATCTTGGTACCGTTTTTTGTTACACATCCCCCCAAATCCCCAAGTTGATTAAAAAGGCACCATTGACCCTCACCAAATCATCTCAGGCTTCCAGAGGAATTTCAGAATAATCAGTTAATTTGAAGACCACTCTTCAAGTCTGTTAACAAACATACACAGTTTCCTCATTAATTGACCAGAACGCCTATTCTGAACATGTTACCACATCGTGAATGCACTCTGGACAGTATCCTATGCTTACTAAAATGCCACATCCAAAAATCCTCATTTATCTACCAGTTGCATCAAATAGTGACTACTTAACTTATAAAAATGATCATATTTTTCCAAAGGAGTCATGATTTATAGTTAAAAATGCTAGGTCTCCTAGCATTCAGAAGTTTCTTTATTGATTACTGATTACATTGATTACTCTATATATGCTCCCTACCCCACTCCAAATAAAACTCCAAGTTCCCTGAAGTCAGGTCCCATCTGTTTGTCATTCTACCCCCATAATACTCTGATACTTTTTCATATGTTTGTTGAATTAAACTAACAGTGAATACTAAAGCTTCATTTTTGATTTTTTAATAGGTAGTGCTTCAGCCAGAAGTTCTGACTGAAAAATGAGAAATCATTTCTAAAATTAAAACTGAATAAAAAAATGTTAAAGGCCTTGTAACTATTTCAAAAATCATTGTAAACGAGCTTTTCCCCAAGGACAAAGTACGTCAAACACTTTAAATAGGGGAAAGGGCATTCATTCACCATTTTTATTCAAGTCCTGATCCGCAAAACATGTTTCAATTTAGAGTTGATTTAATATCAGCAAACACATGGTTGTGTACAGCAGTAACCCCGCCTGCTTCGAAATGGGAAAACAGAAGCAAAAGGAAACAAAGTGCTATGGTAAAATGGAAGTTCATATTAGCTTTGGTATATCTTTCAATAATATCAGATAACGTTTACTTTAATGTCAAAATAACCACTGGAAAACATTTCACAATTTTTATCCATATTTGACATAGTTCCTCAATGTTTTCAAGATTTTGAATTGGTTTCACAATCAGCATCATTTTCTACCCTTCTCAGTATTCTTTAAAAATTACTAAAGTTAGACCTGCTGCTATTTATGTTTCAAATATAATTTCCAAAAATCTCAGGAGAGAAGACAGCCTAAGTGGGACTGATTAACTGCACTTTTGTCTACTCTTTAAAAGGTTTTGTGGTAAGGATTCAGTAGCAAGCATTTTTAAATTATAGGCTTTTTAAAAAAAAAAAAAGATTTTTGTCACAAGCTTGGAGATTGTCAAAGTTGTCACAAACCAGAGTTGAGAACACAGCCTTACACCTACCCACCCCACGCACACATTCACACACACAATGGAACTAGAATTTAGTTTCAGTTAAAGAACGGGTCATATCCCAAAAATAGATCAATAATTTCTAGGGTACTCTTTATGGGATTTTTAAAAATCATTTCTGCCTCTTCTTGGAACACTACTTTATTTGCTAATAACAAAAGTAATTATCAGTCCCATGATTCCATCACTCACTCATCTATAGGTGAATTCTATCACAGGATTCACCTATCAGAGCTGCGGCCTGAGCTGGGGCCACTCTTGAAGACCTAATCTAGGACGGGCCTCTTCCACATGTTGTTTGGCTAGCTAACACCTGCACTGATTCCCTTCTGAGACTCCTCCTTTACTTCCCCTTCAGTTGATTCGGCATTCCTTTTGAATATCTGGTGGACAAAGCTGCTTTTAAAGGCATTTCCATGTTCTTCTCCAGGAACAACTGCAGTAGTTGAGAGAAACTCTATTTTAGAAATAAGAATGCTGAAGCAATGGCTGAGATATGAAATGCCCAAGGAGCCATTAAATGTGGAATGTTATTTTGCAGTTGCCAAGAGTTATAGCATTAATGAATCTAAGTAACTGGAGCAGGCCCAGTGACATCTGTGCCTCCCCAAAGAAGTACGTACCTCTGGTTGAAGAAACCAGAATCCAAGAGAAAAGAGGTTAAATGCAGAGATGCTAACTTGAAGAATAAAAAAACATCTAGGGTATAAAGAAGTAAGGACTCCAAGATGATGACTATCTCCATAATGAGGAATATCAAAACTTCATTGATAATTATTGTCCATGACACTCCAATATTTATGCAGGATGGTATTGGGGGCAAGGACATCCCTATTCCTGAAGCTTTTCACTGTTGGACAGGACTGTTCTCCTTTCACTGAGGATAGGACTGTTTGGCATGCCTAAGGTGAGCTTGAGATGTGAAAAGAGAACTCAGATCTGCTTTTAGGTCTGCACTTAAGCCACTTTAAAGAGCAACTGGCAGAAGACAAGGAAGCACACAACGGTCTAGATTCCTCTGGATTTCCATATACCTGGTTGGATGTCACCTTCCACATTCTAACATTAAACCCACATAGGTAGCACTATAAAGTTTTAAGTTCTAGCTCATGTACTGTACTCCTATTATAAGATCTGATGGGCAGAAAAAATAAAATAAAGAAAAAGCAGCAGCTTCTGCATGAGGGTATATCTGGTTTTACTTGGAAATGGGGCACAGAGTCCCAGGAAATGACTGAGTAATAACATAAAAAGAGATACAGTGGCTACCAAATACATGAAGACTGAGAGGCTAGTGATAATAGCAGAGAAGAATCATCACTGGAGCTTTTTGATTATGAACTAAGCAGGCAGAAGGGATATATTTATTTGTTTTTTTAAACCCAGATAATAAAAAACATCTGTAAATATGTAGATAGAAAAGATGACTCTTTTTCTAAGTTGATGGAGCACAATAAAACTGCTGGGATCGAGGATAGGAAAATTAGGCCCCCAAAAGCCTGGAAATGTTCGCTACCCATCAATTCTCCTCTAATGATATTTAGCGATTCCTCTTTTCCTCCTTGAGTTAGCTGGAGTCCCATGGAAACAAGGGAATAAATAAGCACAGTTGGCCCTTGAATAATATGAGGGTTTGGGGCACTGCCGCCTGCATAGTGGAAAATTCTTGTGTAACTTTTTTGACTCCCTAAAAACTTAACTACAGTCAGCCCTTTGTATTTGTGGATTTCACATCAGCAGATTCAACCAAATGGGGATCAAAAATAGTACTTTCAATCCACAGTTGAAAATCTATAGATTTGGAAGGCCAAATTTACCACTAATAGCCTACCGGTGTCTGGAAGCCTTGCCAAAAACATAAACAGTCTATTAATATTAATATTTTGCATGTTACATATATGCATATATATATAAAATATATTCTCAAAATAAAGTTAGAAAAAAGAAAATGTTATTAAGGAAAATCATGAAAGAGAGAAAATACATTTGCTATAGTTTTCTTTAATCTGTATACAAGTGGAGCCACGAAGTTCAAACCCCTGTTATTATGTATTATGTCTTCTATATATAAATCTCTATGCTAACCATAAAGGACACATTAAGGAAACCCTCAAGTAATTTAATCTTACGGGAGATGGAGGATTTGGAGTTTCAAACACCCATTAAACAAGCAAGGTATTAGTCACCATTTTGTGTCAAGCAATGTATCCCTGGCTGGCACAGGGAACACATTAATGAACAAATACCATAGTCCAGGGAGAAAAGCATGATATTAAAGAGGGATTACAGACAAATTAAATAAAATTATATGTGCTATGAAAATATATTCAGTGCCATGAGGCTTATATTAAGGAAATCTCTCTATGGGATAAAATAATTCTGCCCTGACTGGTATGGCCCAGTGGTTTGGGTATTGTCCCACAAATGAAAGATCGCTGGTTTGATTTCCAGTCAGGACACAAGACTGGGGTATAGGCCAGGTCCCCAGATGGTGCATGTGAGAGGCAAGTGACTGATTTTGCTCTCCCTCTCTTTCTCCCTCCCTCCCCTTCTCTCTAAAAATAAATAAATAACATCTTTAAAAAAATTCTTCCCAAAGTAGGTGATATTAAACCTATTTTTGAACAATGAATAAATGTTAGGTAGGGAATGACACATATGTATCATATGTATTCAACTGACTTTGACTCTTTTTGCTAAAAAATGTCACATGAGGGGTAGACAATTTGAAAAGACCTTCCAAAAAAGATCCATTTAAGATGGACTTATGCAGTAGTTTATAAGCACAGTACATGATTAAAGACCTAGTTGAGCAGTAATAATACAGAAAACTTCCATTTTAGAACAAAATATTACTTGCTCCTATTGATGATCAATTAAATAATAGGTCTTAAATTGGTCATTCAAGAACTAGTAGGTTTAACAAGGGTGAAATAACATTCTAGGCAAGATGAACACAATAAGAACTAAAGAATAGGACTTTTATGGTATGTAAGAGATAGTAGGGCTTGAGAAGAAAGTACTTAAGAGGGGTTAGTTAGCTCAACTGGAGTAAGTCAGTGTAGATGACCTTTGGGAACATGATAATGCAACTGTATTTGATTTAATGAGTTCCTATTTCCTTTAGTCTCCACTCAGTGTTGTGAACTAAGACTGGAACCTGATTACATCACTGGGACTGTGAATTCTAGATCTGGTATGGGGGATGGATATGGCCAGGGACTGGGCATCCAGTGGAGTAATGAGTTAAATTCTGAGAGATGTAATGGGGAACAGTTAGTGCAGACCCACTATACTTATTTCTGTTTTGGTGAATCTTAAAATTGCCCATATAATTATATTCTCTGAGATTTCCTGCATGTAACAATAAGTCTCCACTAAATCAGATTTCACGGATAAAAACTGTTTTGAGAGAAGGAGAGAGAGAATACAAGAATTATAGTTAAAAGAAAAAATTATTCTTCAGTAAATTGTTATAGTATTAATCTTAAGTAAAGAAAAATACAGTCCATATCTAAAACATTTCAAATTACATGAAGAAAAGCATTATCTAAATAATGGGTAAGAGCTTATCCAAAAGTCAACCTCAATGTTTTTGTTAACATTTACTTACAATAAATAATGCTTTTTTCCTAGCATTAACTCTCCCCCATATACTTCATTCATGTATCTGTCAGTAGAGACAAAGGAGATCAAGAATTATATGGAGTCCTGACCAGTGTGGCTCAGTTGGCTGGGTGTGGTCCTGCAAAGCAAAAGGTTACAGGTCCGGTCAGGACACATACCTGGGTTGCAAGTTTGGTTCTCCGCTGGGCACATACAAGAGGCAACCAACTGATGTTTCTCCGTCACATAGATGTTTCCCTTCTTCTCTTCCTGTCTTCCTCCCTCCCTCCCCCTCTCTCTAAAAATAAATAAATAAAATCTTTTAAAAAATTTCATGGAGAAATCTTACTCTTGATTCCCCTTTTCCTGTGGAGTTCAAACACTAAAAAAATATTGAAGACTCTGTTTATATAACTTAATTTCTATGTTTATCTCTTCTTTAAAAGTCTGATTTTGATCCATAGTTATATATTTCCATGAAATTTGTACTCACATTTTCTACTAGCCAGATTTTGGAATTTCATTTTATTTCAACACTTGGTACCTTCCATCAAGCTTCTGATATGTTTGAAATGAATATTCACTAGGTCTACTTCCAATATTTATCTACATCTGTGGATTACCATATTTTGCCATGTATAATGTACAGTTTTTGCCTACATTTTTGAGGGAAAAGTAAGGATGCACATTATGCATGAGGTAGTACTGCCATAATATGTTCAAAAATAAATGCTAAAATTCCTTTATAATACAAAAAAAGTATCTAAAGATAAATAAATAAATAATTGAATTTTAAAAATTAAAACAAAAGATTTTTTTTCCTGAAAGTTTGGGCCAAAATGTAGTTGTGCACTATACATGGCAGACTACAGTAATTACACTAAGTGTGGCCCAGGTTGTTTTATACTATCAACAGCTGCTGCCTCATCTTTTGGGTTTCCATGCAAATTCCACAAACCCATATGGCAACCAAGAGGTCCTTTGAATTGGCAATTTTCTTGGAAAACATCCATATTTTCCACAAAATGTTATAATATTTCATTCATTTAAATCCTTCATTTACTCATTCAGCCAATATTTGTTTAATATATACCAGGGATTAGTGTTCATCAATTCATTAAGTACAAAACACTTAAAAATACCTCTAATGAGATACCTCACCTAATGGGCCTAGGTACAGAAAAATGTATTTGAATTGTCCAACAATTAGCCAACTGCCATAAGAATTCAACTGTACCAAATTCAAAACTTAGTTGTACATTCATTTTTTCTTTTAAATTATATTTTATTGATTATGATACTACAGTTGTCCTGATTTTTCCCCTTTTGCCCCACTCTACCCAGCATTCCCATCCCTCAGGCAATCCCCACACCTTTGTTTATGTCCATGGGTCTTTCATATAAATTCTTTGGCTACTCCATTTCCTATACTGTACTTTATATCCCCATGGCTATTCTGTAACTACCTATTTGTACTTCTAATCTCTTCACCTTTTCACCCACTCTTCCAAATCCTCCTTCTATCTGGTAACCATCAAAACACTCTCTGTATCCATGATTCTGTCTCTGTTCTTTATGTTTGCTTAGTTTGTTATTCAGATTCAGTTGTTAATAGATATGTACTTATTGCCATTTTACTGTTTATAGTCTGACTTAAACTGCAACAAACCATGTAACAAAAGAAGGAAGCATGCCCTGGCTGGTGTGGCTCAGTGGATTCAGCATCAGCCTGTGAACCAAAGAGCCACCAATTCAATTCCCAGTCATGGCACATGCCTGGGGTGTGGGCCAGGTCCCCAGTTGGGGGTGCAGGAGAGGCAACCACACATTGATGTTTCTTTCCCTCTCCTTCTCCCTCCCTTCCCCTCTAAAATTAACTAATTAAAATCTTTTTTAAAAAAGAGAAGGAAGCAGAGGAGAGTTATTATTTTATTCAATATAAAAGTAAAAATTCAGCACTGGATAACTAAGTTAAAAGTTATATACCAATTTCTTTAGCATCAAAAGTAGACATAATCCAAATATTACTTTAGAATTCATCACTTTCCCTATTCTCTTACTGAAAATAAGCAGAACTCATTTAAAGGAATTTCATTTAACCTCTTAACAACTAATGATAGGTAAATAAACCATTGAGAATGTTGGTCAAATCAGTTGGATGTTGCTCTTACTGAAAGCAGCCTGAGGGGACCTCTGAAAATGATTCACTATTTACTTGACCCAGAAAATCCCACCATATCATGCAAATTGAAAGGTTCAAATCCTTGTGTTCACTTTAAGAACACTCATGAAACTGCCCAGACCATCAAGGGAATGCATATCTGAAAAGCAAGTATCTGAGGATGTCCCCTTGCAGAGCAGTATGTGCCATTCTGTCATTACAGTGGTGGTAGGTGTGCTCAGGCCAAACAGTGGGTCTGGACAAAAGTCAGTAGCCCAAAAGAGTGCTGAATTTTTGTTGCACATGCTGAAAAATGCAGAGAGTAATTCTGAACTTGAGGGTTTAGATGTAGATGCTCTGGTCATTCAGCACATCCAGGCGAATAGAGCTCCCAAGATGTGCTGGAGATCTTGGAGAGGTCATGGGCGGATTAACCCATAAGCGAGCTCTCCCCGCCACATTGAGATGATCCTTACAGAAAAAGAGCAGACTGTTCCTAAACCAGAGGAGGAGGTTACACAGAAGAAAAAGATATCCCAGAAGAAACTGAAGAAACAAAAATTTATGGTCTGGGACTAA
The DNA here is from genome assembly GCA_004027475.1 of Anoura caudifer. NCBI lineage: Eukaryota > Metazoa > Chordata > Mammalia > Chiroptera > Phyllostomidae > Anoura > Anoura caudifer. The sequence continues at coordinate 73,375 of PVKU01001999.1, forward strand.
AAATAAATGCTAATAAAGGTAAAAAAAGAAATCAGTTGGGTACCTATTTCTTGCATGGTGAGAACATTTCAGATCTACTCTCAGCAACTTTCAAGTATACAATGATGTATTATTAACTATAGCCACCATGCTGTGCATTAAATCCTCAGAATTCATTCTTTTTAAAACCAAAAGTTCTGTACCCTTTGTCCTAAATCTTTCCATTTCTCCCTCCCCACAATCCCTCCTGGCAACCACTGCTCTATTTCCTCCTTTTTTATGGCTGAATATAATTCTGTTGTTTTATATACCACATTTTCTTTATCTATACATCCATTGAAGAAGATTGGGTTGCTTTCATGTCTTAGTTATTGTGAATAATGCTACAATGAACATGGGGGTACAGATATCTCTTCAATATACTTATTTCATTATTTTCAGTTACACATTCAGAAGTATAATCATCGGACCATATGGTAGTTCTACTTTTAATTTTTTGAGAAACTACTATACTGTTGTCTATAATGACTATATCAATTTCCCACCTACACTGTATAAGAGTTGCCTTTTCTCAACATCCTTGCCAACATTTGCTATCTTTTGTATCTTTGATAATAGTTGTCCTTACAGGTGGTATAAGTCAATATCTCATTTTGTTTTTGATTTGTATCTCCCTCACAATTGGCAATGAGAGTATCTTTTCATATACCTATTAGCCATCTATCTGTAAGTTTTCTTTGGAAAAATGTCTATTCAGGTCCTTTGCCCATTTTTAATTAGATTATTTGCTTTTTTGCTATTGAGTTGTATGTTCTTTACATGTTTGGAATGTTAAACACTTCTTATCAGATATAAGATTTGAAAATATTTTCTTCCATTCTGTAGGTTAACTTTTCAATTCATTGATTGTTTCCTTTGCTATGAAGGAATTCTTTAGTTTGATTTTTCTTTTCACCTTTTGTTTCCTGTGCTTTAGGTCTTATCAAAGAAATCAGTGCCAAAACCAATGTCAGAGATTTTTCCCTATGTTTTCTTCTTGAAGTCTTATAGTTTCAGGTCTTACAATTAAGTCTTCAATTACCTTTGAGTTAATTTTTATCAGTGGTGTAAGACAGGGGTCCAGTTTTACCCATTTGCATATAGATATTTAGTTTTCCCAACAATTTTTATCAAAGAGAATATCATTTTCTATTGCATGTCTGTGACATTCTTGACAAACATTACTTTACCATATATGTGTGGGTTTATTTCTCAAGTCTCTATTCTGTTTCACTGGTTTATATACCTGTTTCCATGCCAGTATCATACTAGTTTGATTAATATAACTTTGTAATATACTTTGAAATCAGGAAATATGATGCCTTCTTCTTTCTCAAGATTGCTTTGGTTCCACACAAATTTTAGGATAGTTTTTTCTATTCATGCTATTAAAATTTTATAGGGATTGCATTGAATTTCTAGATTGCTTTAGATACTATGGATATTTTCATAGTATTAATTCTTCCAGTCCAAGAATTCAGGGTATTTTTCCAATTATTTGTATCCTTTTCAATTGTATTCATCAGTGCCTTATACTTCTCCATTTATAGGCCTTTCATCTCTTTGATATAAATTTACTCCTAAGTATTTTACTGTTTTTATGCTATTATGAATAAGATTGATTCTTGTATTCCCTTTCAGATATTTCATTCTTAGTGTACAGAAATGCAACTGATTTTTGAATTTTATTTTGTATCCTGCAACATTATTGAATTCAACTATTAGTTCTAACAGTTTTTTGATGGAGTCTTTAGAGCTTTCTATAAATAAGGTCATATCAACTGCAAACAGAAAAACTTCAACTTCTTTTTCCCAGTATTTGCTTTTTATTTCTTTTTTTCTTTCCTATTTGCATGGCTATTAATTCTAATACCCATGTGCACTAAAAGTGGCAAGAGTGAGGATCTTTGTCTTGTCCCTGACCTTAGAGAAAAGGCTTTTAACTTTAAAGCATTAATTGTAATGTTGTTGTACATGACCTTTAATACATTAAGGTACATTCCTCTATACCTAATATGCTGAGATTTTTAGTCACGAAAGGATGTTGAATTTTGTCAAACTTGTTTTCTGTATCTATTGAGATAATCATATGATTTTATCCACCATTCTGTAAATGTGGTATATCATGTTTATTGATTCACATATGCTGAATCATCCTTGCATCCCAGGGATGAATTTGACTTGATCATGATATATGATCCTATGCTCTTGAATTTGGTTTGCTTGCATTTTGAACATTTTTCATCCGTCAGGGATATTGGCCTGTAATTTTCTTTTCAGGTACTGTCTGGCTTTAGTATCAGGGTATGCTAGCTTCATAAAATGAGTTTAGAAGTATTCCTTCCTCTTCAATTTTTTTAGAAGAGTTTGAAAAGAATTTGTGTTAATTCTTTAAATGTTTGGTAGAACTCACCTATGCAACCATCTGGTTCTAAGTTTTACTTGTTGGGAGGTTTTTGATTTAATCTCCTTAGTAGTAATTGGTCTGTTTAGATTTTCTATTCATGATTCAGTCTTGGGAGGTTGTATCTTTCAAGGAATGTATCCCTTTCTTCTCAGTTATCTAATTTGTTGGCATATAACTATTCATAGAAGACTCCTATGATCCTTCATATTTCTGTGGACTTAGCTATAATATCTCCTTTCCAATTTATAATTTTATTAATTTAAGCTCTCTTTTTTCTTAGTACATCTAGCTAAAGCCTTGTCAATTTAGCATACACTTTTCAAAAAAATAACTCTTAGTTTTATTTATCTTTTTTATTGTCTCTCCAGGCTCCTTTTCATTTATTTCACTCTAATCTTTATTTTCTCCCTCTGCTAATTTGAGGCTTAGTTTTTTCTTCCTTTCCTAGTCCCTTAAGGCATAAAATTGGGTTATTTGAGATCTTTCTTTTTTCTTAATGTAAATGTTTATCACTCTAAACTTTCTTCTTAGAACTGCATTTGCTGAATCCCATGAATTTTGGTAGGTTATGTTTCCATTTTCATTTGTCTGAAAATAGTTTGATTTCTTTTTTTGATTTCTTCTTTGATGTATCAGTGGTTCAGAAGTGTGTTGCTTAATTCCAACATACTTGTGAACTTTCCAGCTTTCCTCTTGTTATTAATTTTTAGTTTCATACCATGGTAGTTGCAAAAGATACTTGATATTATTTCAATAGTCTTAAATTTGTCAACTTATCTTGTGACCTAATATATGATCTATCCTGAAAAATGTTCCATGTGTGCTTGAGAGGAATGTTAGTTCTGCTGCTGTTAGATTGAATGTTCTGTACATGTCTGTTAGGTCATCTGATCTAAAGAATCAAGTAATTCACTATAGGCAACCATTTTGTGTGGTGTGGTGACTGTAGCCCAGCCCTATCAGAAAACTGACAGGTGCGAGTCGGCACACAGGAAACCAAACCCACGGATTGGTTTTCCAGTAGGGAATCAGGCCTGCATTGTACCTAGATGGCTTTGAGCCTTGCTTTTTGCTAAAACTCCCTCACCCTGAATTGAGGCAGCAAATATTTACTGCATATCTTGAAAGTAAGTTATTAAAATCTATGCTAAACCTCCCAAGGATGGAGTGTAACCAGTTCAACCACTTTTTCCTTTGCATTTGCAAATATCCTTTTTCTTTGTAGTACTTACCAACTTCCTCTCCTTTGTTATCTGTAAAAGGTAACCACATAAAGCAAACCTGTGCATAGTAAATGAGGACCATCCTCAATGTAATGTTCCCAGAAAAGCAATAAAAGCCAGTCCAGGCACGGGTCAGGGCTCTCTCTCACTCAGAGAGTGGCCATTCCATTCCTTTTTCTCCACAGGACTTCTGCAGTCCCTGTGAATTTGTTGGTCACATCCACAGCACATGGACCCCACAGGCTGGGGTCCACATCAATTTATTTCCTTATTAATTCTCTAGCTGGATTGTTAAAAGTAAGGTAATGAAGTTCCTTGCTATTATTTCATTGTTATCTATTTTGCCTTCAGATATGTTAATAATTGTTTAATATATTTAGGTGCTCCAATATTGGGTGTGTATATATTTACAGTCATTATATCCTATTAATGAACTGACCCCTTCAACATTATATAATGGCCTTCTTTGTCTCTTGTTATAGCTTTGGAATTAAAGTCTATTTTACCTGATACAAGTACAGTTATCCCTCAGTATCTGCAGAGGATTCAGTCAAAGACCCCACTCCACCCCTGTAGATACCCAAATCCATGGATGCTTAAATCTCTCATATGTAACAGTATATAGTCAGTCCTCCACATCTGTGGATTCCCAATCACTGATCAACAATACTATCTTCCCTGGTATACGAGTCACATTCCTCTTGCTGCTTTCAAAATTCTGACTTTGATTTTTTTCCAAGAGTTTGATTATAAGATGCCTCCCTAAAGATCTCTTTGGCGTGGCCTGTTTAGGAATCTTTGAGCTTCTTATCCTTGTATGACCATATCTCTCTCCAGATTTGGGACATTTTTAGCCATTATTTGTTTAAATGAGTTTTCTGTTCTTTTCTTTCTCTCTTCTGCTTGTGAGACTTCCATAATTCAAATGCTGTTTTGCTTCATGGCATCCTATAATTCACATAGGCTTTCTTCACTCCTTTCCATTCCTTTCTCTTTTTCTCCTATAAGCAGATAATATCAAGAGATTTATTTTGAAGTTTGCAGATTCTTTGTTCTGCTTGATTAAGCCTAATCTTGAAGAACTTTATTGCAGTTTTTATTTCATTAACTGTATTCTTCAGCTCCAGAATTTCTGTTTGGCTATTTTTACAATTTCTATCTCTTTTTGAACATCTCTTTTTTTTCATGCATTGTTCTTTCCTGAGTTCACTGAATTGACTATCTGTGTTCTCTTGAATCTTACAAAGCTTCCTTAAAATAATTATTTTGAATTACTTTGCAGGTAACTTATAGATCTCCATTTCCTTGGGATCATTAACTGAAAATTTATTGTGGTCTTTTGGTGGTGTCATATTCCCTTGCTTTTTTTATGTTTCTGATAGCTCTGTGTTGATATCTTCACATTTGAAGACATAGTCAACTCTGCAGTAAAGAAAATGTTCATTTGGCCACACATGACCATAAAGCACTTGAAATGGACTAGTATAACTAAGAAACTGAATTTTAATTTTATTTCATATGAATTAATTTTAAACTTAGAGAGCCATACATAAATAACAAAGAAATGGACATTTGTCAATAAATAAATGACTTCTTAATAATTGTACGAAATAAATATTACTGTTTTCTATCCTTTAAACATGATGAAAAGTAGAGGAAGAGAGATATTTGCCTAAAGCACCACTGCTAGCAAGTGGTAAAACCAGGATTTGACCCCAGGACCTTCCCCCAGACCATACACTCATAATTATTACATGGAAATCTATTCCCTCAGATGATTTCAACTCAACAGTTTAGTTTTCAGATTTTGGGTGAAAGCTTATCTAATGTTATAATGTATAAAATACAACATATTTTATGTCACGTACCAATAATTAATGGCTGGAAAGAGTTACATCCATGCAGTAAATTAATCATATGGAAATAGTTCATGTATAAAAACAGTGAGCAATCTTTTCTGATTACAATGTAGTTTGATCCCTGAAATTTATAATAATCTATGCTATTACCTAAGAATATATCTAATCTAATAGATAATCTAATCTTTACCTAAGAGTATAATTCTAATGGAACAAGTGGTAAAGAAACCTTAGAGGATTCTCCTGCTTCAGAATAACTTAACATCAGAAAGTACATAAGCTTTTAGACATAACTGGTCTACAAAAGATCTGCAATAATCCTCCTTTCAAAACAGAAGGAAATAGGGTCTGAGAAATTTATCTATGGGACCAAATCAGAGCTGCAACAATGGATAACCAGAAGGGGCAACACTGCCTGAGGATAGCTATTTAGCAATGAAATTAAGACTTTGACCAGCCACAGGCAAATAAAAAGGACCCTAAGACTGCTTTACTAATTAGACACCTTCAGAAAGGGCTGCCATGGGTCCAAGTCAGTAGTATCCCTTGGGTTCAGAGAGCCAAATTTTATCCTATAAAATTTTCTTCATTATGCCCACAGAACTACCACTACGATCAAGCAATGAGATAACAGAAATGTTAAAACCAAAAGGAAGCCAGTTTTTGTTATTAAGAACCAGAAAACAAAACAAACCATATATTTTTTTACTACCAAGGGTTGTTGATATAGAAGCTACAGGGGAAACTATAGGACAACTATGCACAAACTATTTTAATAAATAAAGAATATACTCAACAGGGAAAAAATAAAAAATTTCCCTTAAGCCCAGGAAAAAGGCAAGGATGTCCACTTTTATCACTATTATTTAACATAGTATTGGAATTCTTAGCCATAGCAATCAGACATAAAAGGCATCTCAATTGGAAAGGACAAATTAAAAGTTCTATTACTTGCAGATGACATGATACAGAGAACCCTAAAGATTACACAAAAAACCCTGATAAATGAATTCAGTAAAATAGCATGATACAAAATAAAAATTCAGAAATTGGTTGTATTTTTATACACTAGTAATGAATGATCAAAAAAAGAAAACTCAGAAAAACAACCCCATTTACAATTTCACCAAAAACATAAAATAAAGTACCTAGGAATAAACTTAATCAAGGAGGTAAAAAGGCCTGTGCAGAAAATTATAAGATACTGAAGAAAGTAAACAAAGATGATACAAATAAATGGAAGCACACAGTGTGCTTGTGGATAGGAAGAATTAATATTGTTAAAATGTCCATACTATGCAAAGCAATCTATAGATTCAGTGCAATTCCGATGACAATAGCAATGGTGTTTATCACAGAAGTAGAACAAATAATCCAAAAATTTATATGGAACCACAAAAGATCCTGAAGATGCACAACAATTGAGAAAAAAAAAAAACAAAGTTGGAAGTATAATGCTACATGATAATAAACTGTACTAAGGCCATAATAATCAAAACTGGATGATACTGGCATAAAATACACATAGATCAAAGGAACAGAATACAGAGCCCAGAAAAAAACACACACCTATATGGTCAATTAATATTTGACAAAGGAGGTAAAACAATGGGGTAAAAAATAGTCTATTCAATAAAGGGTATTGGAAAAATTGGACAGTTGCATGCAAATAAATGAAACTTGACCATCTTCTTACACCACATACAGGAATAAACTCAAGATAGATTAAATATCTAAGTGTAAGACATGAATCCATAAAACTGCTGAAAGAAAACAGAGGCAGTAAACTCTCTTACATTTCTCTTAGTAATGTTTTTTTTCTGATATATCTCCTTGGATGAGGGAAACAAAAGAAAAAATAAACAAATGGGACTACATCAAACTAAAAAGGTTTTGCACAGCAAAGAAAAACATCAATACAACAAAAAGACAATATATTGAATGGGGGAAGATATTAATCAATGGTACATCTAATAAGGAGATATTATCCAAAATTTATAAAGAACTCATACAACTCAACACCAACAAAACAAATAACCCAATTAGAAAATGGACCAAGGACCTGAATAGACACTTCTCCAAAGAGGACATACAGATGGCCAACAGACATATTAAAAGATGCTCAATGTGACTAATCATCAGAGAAATGCAAATTGAAACCACAATAAGATATCAATTCACATCTGTCTGAATGGCTACCATCAATAAATCAACAAACAATAAGTGTTTGCAAGGATATGGAGAAAAGACTTCCTTCTTGCACTGTTGGTGGGAATGCATATTGGTGCAGCCACTATGGAAAACAGTATGGAGATTCCTCAAAAGGCAGCTTCCTTTTGACCCAGCCTTTGATATATATCCAAAGAAACCAAAAACACCCATTAGAAAGCATATGTGCATCCCTATGTTCATTGTAGCACTATTTACAATAGCCAAGGTTTGGCAGCAGCCCAAATACCCATCAGTAGATGAGTGAATGAAAAAGCAGTGGTACATTTACACAAGTGGAATACTAGACAGCCATAAAAACTAACGGAATCTTACCTTTTGCAATACCATGGGTGGACCTGGAGAATATTATGCTCAGTAAAAAAAGCCAGTCAGAGAAAGACAAATTCCATGAGTTCATTTATATTTGCAATGTAAAGAGCAAAATAAATGAACAAACAAAATTGAAACAGACTCATAGACAAAGAGAACAGACTGCTGGTTGCCAGATGGGGGAGAGGACTGGAGCTGGGTGGAAAAGTTGAAGGGATTAAGAAGTACAGATTGGGGACTTCCAGTGAAGATGGAAGAGTACGTAAACATACTTCACCTCCTCACACAACCACAAGAAGATTCACAACTAACTTCAAACCAAAAGAACACCCAGAACTGCCAGAAAATCAAACTGTATGGAGGTGCTACCACCAAGAATTTAAAGAAGCCACATTCATCCAGACAGATAGGAGGGACAGAGTTGGAGCCAAGGCAGAGAAGACAGTGTGGTGCAGAGAGGTGGCAGTGGTGGTGATGGAACAGGTGGTCCCACATTCACATGTGGTGGATAAAAATCAGGAGGGATACCTTGGGAGTGAGTGATCCCAGTCCCAGACCAAATCATGCAGCTCAGAGTTCCAGCCCTGCGAAGAGAAAGCCTCATAACTTCAGGCTATAAAAACCAACCAGACAAACTTGGTGATAATATTTCTGAAATCATAACTGGTCAATCTTGAGGTTGGCTGCTGCTTTTGGTCTTCTCACCCCTATCCCTTGTATCTTCTTGAATATGATAAAGGAATTTAACCTGCATACTAGCTTATGTCCTCTTTCCTCTCCCACCTAAAGAAAATCAAAATCAGCCCTTTATCAGCAACAGTTAAAGAAAGTAAAAATGAGTCCACTGCACAGCAGGCTTTCCCTTCTGTTTCTTTACTCCATAAACATTGCAGACACCCGTCCTCCAACACCAACTCTCATGACCCCAACACACAGATAAGTATACTGTCTCAAAGAATGATCTTTCCAGTTATGAATTAAATAATTGACGCATATCATTAGACCTCATAACACTTTCCTTGGATTCTTTTGTAGTTATTAAGTCAGGAAGCATCAAATTTCTTTGATCTTCATGCCTACAACACCTGCAAAAATATGTAAAACTCAGTATGTGGAGCAATTAAACAAAATACATTCTAACTGTCAAGTCCTGAACAAGAGACCTAAATGTGGTCATGTTCTGGAGATAAATTACTACGCTTAAGGATGATCTTCTGGATTGGTATTTGATATGTCACACATGGAACCAAATCCTGTTTTCTAATCCATTCTATTCTTATTTGCTTGGGCCTCCTAGACCTTGGCCTAAATTGTGCCATTTCTTAGTGCTCATTGGAAATTAGAGCTTCTAGCTTTCATGTTTCTTTCTGGGAGGAAGTAGAATTTTTTTTAAAAAAGAGAAAAGAACAGAAAGTTTGTAAAGTAAGAGAGTAGAGGAAAAGGAAAAGGACAAAATAGGCAAGACAAAGAAATAAGGAAGGAAAGGCAAAGGAAGAAAGACATGGACAGGGCAATAGAAAGGAAAGGCTAAAAATTAGTGAAGGTAAGTTTTTCCATTTATATATTTATATACACCACAAAATGCGATGTCAAAGAAATAATCTAGTTTTTAATTTGGTGGTTTGGTTGTTGAAGAGAATTTTTATGGATTTAACTGAAGAGTATTTGCAAAGCTCTCTATTTTGATGTCAAAAAGAAAGAGATGCAGTTTGTAAAAGCATTATGTCTTCATTCATTCTTTCAAATGTAGGTAACGGACAAAAATACATGACCGTAGTGAATCCAGAATAATCACTAGTCAATTTGTAGAGCCACCTGCTCCGAATTCCTTATACTCATTTCACAAGCATCTATCACAAACAAAAGATAATAGCAACTAAAACACATAACTAAGTCATTATGGGATATGCAGTCTTTATTTGATTCTAAAAATAATAGTAGTTGATTATAATGTTTTTGGTAACAAGTTTCCTAATAAAATTAAAGCCATCAACTTTAATTAAATCTTTATTCATTTTAATTAGCACTGCTTGCAATGAGTAAATGAAATAAATGAAGTAAATTTTATTTTTTAATTGTTCAATTACAGTTGTCCCCATTTTTCCCTCATTACTCTCCCCTGCCCTACCCACTCTGCACCTCCCACATTCAATCCTCTCCCCATTGCCTTTGTCCATGTCCTTTATACATGTTTTGAATGAAGTATAATATGAAACAAATTAAAAGTTAGACCTAAAATCTAAGTATGCAAGGTTTTCAGATACTAAAAAGACTATCATGCACAACCAGGCTCTACCTGGAAGTTTTCATTTCTGAGGAAAGATGGAGAACCTCGCAAACTGTTGTAGAATTCATCTAAGTCTTTCTTATGGTTGTGATATAGTGATAAAACCAGTGACCATAAGATATACTCTATTATCTAAATATGATACTATACATGAACTTAAACTACAATGGCAGTTTTACCCATAAGATGTATGAGTAGATCACAGCCCTTGCCTCAAGGTAGTCTTGCATCAGCAAATGATCAGTAAATTCTTAATTGAGATGTAACTTACATTAATTTTTAAAATCTCTGTGCCTCATTTTCCTCACCTGTAAAATTGAAGTAATAATAGGTATTTTCTAGGACTGTTCTGAGGATTAAATATACTTTTTTATATATTTATTACATATGTATATATATACATTCATACATACATGACAGTGAAAGGGTAGGCATCTGATAAATGTAGTTATTATAATTAACAGTACTCATATAATTTTAGTACAGCAGAATAGGTGTTAAAATAAATATATGTACAATGTACTATAGTGGCACATAGGAGAGAATCTGCTCTGCCTGAAGTAGAAAATAGGCTGCAAAGGGGTTACAGAGGAGCAAAACTCAGGCTTCAAAGAATAAGCAGGAATGTCAGGGGACTAAAGTACGAAACTATATGTTATTTAATGGAAAAAAAAGAATGTGTAAATAAATGCATGGAGACGTGAAAGGCATGATAGAATCATGAAAGCAAGTAGTCAGGTATTCAAAGGAATTCAGATTTAGAAAGCCATACATAAAAGGTGGCCTTCATCCCACAGGTTAATGAGAGTGTGAAGAATATTAAGTAGGTAGCCAGAAATATTTGTGGACCACAATATTAGACTGTATTATGGATATTGGTGTGGATCCTGAGATGCAATGGAACATAATTGATGTGGTTTCTGCATGGAGGCTACAGTGCAGCACAGAAGACAGATATATTTTCTATCTTCTGTATAGAAGATAGATATATATTTATAAATAATTATAAATAATTAGTAATTTCAGGCATACAAAGTGCTATGAAAATTGCTAATATTTCTAGAGAATGTACCGTGCAAAGCATTTTACATACAAAATAGAATCATTCCCTCTTTTTAAAAAAGTTCAGGTTAAGAAACAGAAGCAGTCTGAATCCAAAGCCAATACTTTTAACCACTGTGTAACATTGTCTCAATAAAAAGAAGGCAGGATGATATAATCACCATATAAACTTAAAAAAAAACATCATGTTGGCAGCAGTGCAGGCCACAAATTGTAAAAACTACAACTGAAGATAGGAGATTGCTGCAAAGGTCTAAGCAAGCAATGATTAGGACTAGAACTAAGTCAGTTGTTGTAAGAACAAGAGAAGAAAACAAACTGATGAGCTATAGGACTTCCAGCCAAGATGGAGGTATAGGGAGATATGCTTTGCTTACTTACACAACCAAAATAAGGACAACAACAAATTTAAAAACAAACAAACAAATAAACCCAGAACTGCCATAAAATCAAACTGTATGGAAGTCTTACAACCAAGGAGTTAAAGAAGAAACATTCATCTGGACTGGTAGGAGGGGTGGAGACAGGCAGCCAGGGCAGAAAGGATACATAGCAAGGCAGTGGACCAGGAGAGCCAGGGGGCAGCTGGTGGACCTGGCAGTCCCACATTCAAGCACAGATAAACTGGGAGGAACAACTGTGGAGTGAGACAGGCCGTACAACCCAGGGTTCCAGTGTGGGTAAATAAAGCCTCAAAACCTCTGGTGATAAAAACCTGCGGGGGTTGTGGTGAAGGGAGAAACTCCCAGCCTCACAGAAAGTTCATTGGAGAAACCCACAGTGTCCTAGAATATAAAGAAAACCACTCACCTGGGAATCAGCACCAGAAGGGCCCAATTTGCTTGTGGGTAGTTGGGGAAGTGACTGAAAGTAGGTCAAAAGCCAAGCAAACAGCAGTTTCTCATTCTGACCCCTCCCCCACATATAGTGCCACAATGCACTCACAACAAAGTGAGTTGCCCCACCCTGGCAAATACCTAAGGCTCTGCCCCTTACAACTTAACAGGTATGTCAAGACAAAGAAATATGGCCCAAATGAATGAACAGATCAAAGCTCTGGAAAAAGAACTAAGTGATGAAGAGATAGCCAACCTATCAGATGCAGAGTTCAAAACACTGGTAATCAGGATGCTCACAGAAGTGATTGAGTATGGACACAAAACAGATGAAAAAGTGAAGGCTATGGAAAGTGAAACACAGAAAAATATACAGAGAACCAACAGTGAAGGGAAGGAAACTGGGACTCAAATCAATGATTTAGAACAGAAGGAAGAAATAAACACTCAACCAGAACAGAATGAAGAAACAAGAATTTTTAAAAAATGAGGAGAGGCCTAGGAACCTCTGGGACATCTTTAAACATTCCAACATCCAAAACATAGGTGTGCCAGAAGGAGAAGAGGAAGAGCAAGAAATTGAAAATTTATTTTAAAAAATAATGAAGGAAAACTTCCCCAATTTGGCAAAGGAAACAGACTCTCCAGAAGTCCAGGAAGCTCAGAAAGTCTCAAAGAAATTGGACCCAAAGAGGAACACAACAAGACACATCATAATTAAATAACCCAAGATTAAAGATAAGGAGAGAATCTTGAAAGCAGCAAGAGAAAAGGAGACAGTTACCTACAAAGGAGTTTCCATAAGACTATCTAACTGATTTCTCAAAAAAATTCTTACAGGCAAGAGGGGGCTGGAAAGAAGTATTGGAAGTCATAAAAGGCAAGGACCTACATCCAAGATTACTCTATCCAGCAAAACTATCATTTAGAATGGAAGGGCAGAGAAAGTGCTTCCCAGATAAGGTCAAGTTCAAGTAGTTCATAATCACCAAGCCCTTATTATATGTAATGTTAAAGGGACTTATCTAAGAAAAAGAATACCAAAACTATGAACAGTAAAATGACAACAAACTCACAACTATCAACAACTGAACCTAAAATAAAAACAAACCAAGCAAGCAACTAGAACAGCAATAGAATCATAGAAATAGAGATAACATGGAGGGTTATCAACAGAAAGGGGGAGGAAGGAGAATGGGGAAAAGGTACAGGGAATAAGAAGCATAAATGGTAGGTACAAAATAGAGAGGTGCTGGTTAACAATAGTATAGGAAATAGAGAAACCAAAGAACTTACATGTATGACCCATGGACATGAACTAAAGGGGGTGAATGCTTGTAGAAGGTAGCTGCAGGGCAGAGGGGGATAAAGGAAAGAAAAAAGTGGGCCAACTAATAGTATAATCAATAAAATATACTTTAAAAAAGAAAAAAATACATATAAACTGATGAGCTATAGATTGAACATACAAAAAAATGTTTACTGAATTCACAATCTGTTAATTAAAAATAAAAATTAACTAGCTGCTGACCAGGTTACCAAATGATAGGAGTAAAAGAGCAGATCAAAATTCAGAAGAAATTTTTGAGGCATTACCTAAATATGCCACTTTTTAATAAATAGCACTAGCTATGCAGACACATTGGTCTTTATGCATACTTTGCTCTGCACAATTCTATACAGTTCAAATGATTTTCAATTCACATTGACAATTCCAGTTTGAAAGGTAAAATACAGTATATCCCATTCTTTGATGCTTGGCCAAATTTGTTTAAAATGAAATAAAAATTAACTTTTATTCAAATTACCTAATAAGTGAAATAATACATGAAGATTTTTTTGCCTGTATGCGTTCACCCTAGATAGAAATATATACAAAACAATATGTAAAATTCTATTTTAGAGAGATGGGTATTTTAACTAATGTGATTAATGTTCTTGTGTCATCTGCCAATTCAGATGACATTGGCCTGAGAATTTAGTTGAGTCCCAGGCTTAAATTATCAGGAGGGAAGATGGAGAAGAGAAGTGGGGTTTAGAAGTATATCAATAGAGTCAGCAAAATAAGGAAGAGAGAGAAGCGCAGAATCCAGAAAGTGGAGTCAAGGTTGGAATAATGCAGTAGCTGATGAGCACAGTGGATCAGACAGCTCAAACTTTTTGGTCATGGGGCCTGTTTACACTGTTGTAAATTATTTAGAATTCCAAAAATCTTTTATTCACAGGCTATGTCTACTGAGATTTGCCATTTTATATATTAAAACAAAGGAAACTCAAAAATATGTATTAATCATTTGAAAATGACAATAAGCCCATAACATGTTAACATAGATAATATATTTATGAAAAATAACTATATTTTTAAAACAAAATATAATAGCAAGAACAGAATCACTTTTACATTTCTGAAAATCTCATAGTCTGGCTTATTATAAAACAACAAGATTCTCATATTTCTTTCTGCATTGAATTTATTTCTATATCATAACTTGGGTAGCCTTTGTACACCCATTAGAGAATGGATAGTTCAAAAAGTAAATAATATCTGTAAATTGTTATGCAAACAGTTTTAACTTCACCGTCTCTCTCAAAAAAGTCTTGAGGACCCCTAAGGGTCCCAGAACTAGACTTTGAAGATGACTGTATTTAGACAAACATACTTTTAAAGGTAGTAAATGAAGGTGATATACAGACCAGTATGAAAACAAAGCCCCTAACCCAGGTGGCTCAGATTCTAAATCTATGAATTCTAGGCTTTAACAAAACTAGCATTTTAACGGGGACAAGCCTGTAGAGACAATTATCCATTATCCTATTTCTGGAAGTAAATATAGAATCAACTCTATAGAATTTCTTCCAGGTGATCATGGAATTGCAAGCACCAGCAGGAAAAAACTGCTTCTGCATGCATAAAACAGAGATTGTACTGACAAACCAACAGAACAATCTACTGAAATGATTACATAATCAAGATTAGGTCATTGCTTACTTCATTACAATAATTATGGTAAGATAATAAAAAGCATTGCTGAGGAACAGCTCTCTTTCCTTGGAGCTATAAAAATAAAGTGGACATCAACATATTTAGAACAGTATGAAGTACTCCTTTCTGGAGACAGAGCATGAACCAAAAGCTTCTTACAGTCTCCTCCAGACTTCTGATTCCTTGAGTATTTTTATCCCATTGAAATCAGCTCTGACACATCTAACATTTCCCCTTTTACATACTTTTCTACTTCATGTACAATAATTGCTCTAAATCATCTCTATTTACAGTTTTTCCTTGTTTTTTCCCCCTCAATCCTTCTGTTCTTATTCTTTTGGTTCCAGTTCCAGCCTCTACTCTTATCCTTGTTTCATCATGTACATTCACTGTTCCTATGCCTCCCCATACACTTACACCCAAGTTTCTATTTTGAAATAGAAAAAATAAAATTATATTCTTTTGCATTATAAAGACAATACTAACCCAAACTATGAATAAGCTGAAAGAGAGAAGAAAAACACAATGACTTCAAATGCCAAAACAATTTGAAATGGACATTTGCACATTACTTTGAGAGCAAAACATTTAAGTTATTTTAGTATTTTATGTTCTGCTTATATCATCAACTACCCACTTGTTTTCTCTCAATCTGTAAGCCCTGGGGAGGGAAAACAATGATAAATTGAAATTTGTCCTGGATGAATACATGTAAGTGACTTGATGAAGATGCCAAAAAAATAAGGTTCACCACCTTCTTAGAAAAAAAAAGAGATTATCAAGAAATGGAGTTTAACTTTTGCATAATACAGTCAGTTAAAAATTTCTAAATCAGCCAAAGACTGTAACTAAGCAACATGATTCTTCACTGTGCTCAAAAGGGGCTGTCAAGCATTAGTAGCCTCATTTCTCACTGAAAGCTTTGACAAATTTCTACCATATTTTATATAATTGTAGGAGAGGAAGTACCAGATTAGATCTGATTCGCTGTTATAATGGAATTTTTCCCCCATAAGCTAATGATGCAAAGCTATATTTAACCCCCCAAAAGTCACCCTGTGGCACTCACTGTATATTCTGATTGCTTCTCACATCTAAAATTAGACAAGTAGCAATTTCTCTTCTACTGAATGTGACAAAAGCAAAGGTTTAATAGGTAGAGACTTTCTTTGTCTGATTGGCTCCATTCCGAATTTAGCTACATACTCCGAATCTGGTCACTAACTTATTTCATCAAACATTCTCTCACTGAATTGAAAAAATCAAGAAAGTCTTATACCTGGAGCTCATATCCATTGGTGTGCATGAGTCAGTCTTCTTGTCCCTCTAGCCCAACTGCATGTGCTGTAGATCTCCTACTGTAAGCTCAGCCCCACTCTAACCCTGTGCCACGGAGAAGTTTGTCAGTGTTTTACATGTTTTGTCTTCAGCAATGATTAGAATCTAAAATTTATTTATATATTACCTTAATCATCATGGATCCCCTTGCATTCTTGTACCAAGTGAGTTGCAATCCTCCATATTCAACGTATTCAACTTTGGTTGATTCCTACATTCTGATTTGTATTCTAATTCCCTGCTGAAAGTTGTCCCTCTCCTTAACACATATTCTCTTAGCTGATGTCCAGAAAATGTATACAGCCCTCCTTAACTTGTATCTAAGGGGATGGATCTTATCCCTTAGGTCCTGTTTCAAACTGGATATTGCTACCATTCCAAGTCACTGCCATCCATTGGACCAATAGTATCATTACCAACAGAAACTTCTGTTGCTGCCACCCTCACACCTGCAAGATGGAACTTGTACAGTGATCCTAATCCAAATTTGTATGTGAATTTGTCATGTCCTCTTCAAAATTTGTTTTGGCCATTGAAGAGCTAGAGCAGTTTTTATTTGGTCTACACCTAATTTCCCATGTAAGTAAGATTCCAGCACACCTCTTGACTGAGCTCCCATAGGTAGAACCATAACAAGACTAACAAGATCATTCCATGGGCCATGGCCAGTGATACTTTTTCCAAACAACCATTTACCACCTACACTACCTTCCTATAGTTTAAATTCCTGAACTACCATTTGCTAGTTTTTATGGCCTTAGTCAAATTAATTAAAACTACTCTGAGTCTCAGTTTCCTCATCTAAAAAATAAGAATAGCAAAAGTATCTAATCCACAGGGAAACTAAATGTTGCATCAATATGTTTTTATTATTATTAAATAATTATTTTCATACACAGGGATTGAAAAACAAACATATCAATGGGACACTTTGCACTGGGGATTTCATAGACTCATTGGACTAGGGCTAAAGAAGACATAATTACCAGCACATTTTATCAAATATATTTTTGCCTTCACCTATACCACTCATGAATAAGATCTTGTAAGAGATTTTATTTTTTAAACATTTTATGTAGTTCACAAAGTTGATAAAGTAGGAAGCTATAAATCAAGACAATGATTTTATATGCCAGATAGATAAATAAAGTTTATTTACCTTGAACAGGCACACAGAGCTCCCCTTTTACATTCTACCTCAAATACTTCTAAGAACCCAATATCAGATCAAAAGGTTCAAGAAGATTGATGATACAATCCAGTGACATGAAATGTATACACAGGAATGTAATTCAGTAGATACTAAATACCATAACGTTCTCATAGTTGAAACATGGGTTAATCTACTACTGTAAATATATATATAATTTCTTCTTAGGAAAACAAGCAAGTTAGATTGAAGGGAAAAAATGATACTTCTTTGTATTGCCTTCTTTATGGCTCAGTTTATCTCAGATTTGCAATCTAATGTCAACTAAATGCCTTTTGGCTTTGTCTTCTCATTTCCATCAAAATTAATTATGTCCTGCCTCATCATCCCCACCATACTTAACAAGTAAATAAAAATCAAATCCCAGGAGCCAGCTTGGATGAAGGTGGCAATGCTAAATAGTAGTTTGCTTTATCATTATCATAGAAAAAATATAAAAGCTCAGGTTTGGCAGGCATACCCACACATAGTGTAAGAATTCAAGGTATTACCAACCCAAGGACCATGAGTATTGCTTTTGGATGGAAATACTTCTTAGTGGTTCCCTTTACAGTATACTAGAAGTATAATGACCTTAGGGTTGCAGAGACAATTATAGCCAATGTTGCATGCAGTTTTGATGAGCCCTGCAAAATTCTGTCAAGTGGTATGTTTCTTTTTCTTTTAAAGAATTTATTTATTTATTTATTTTTAGAGCAAGGCAAAGGAAAGGAAAAAAGAGAGGTAGAGAAATATTGATGTGAGAGAGAAACACTGAGAGGCTGGCTCTCCTCTATGCCCCAACTGAGGACTGAACCCACAATCCAGGCATGTGCCCTGACCAGGAATCAAACCAGCAACCTTTTGCTTTGCAGGATGATGCCCAAACAACTGAGCCACAGCAGTCAGGGTTCAAGTGGTACCTTTCATTGTTGAAAATACTAAAGCCAGGAGACCCTAGTACACTGTTGGTGGGACTGCAGACTGGTACAGCCACTATGGAAAGCAGTATGGAATTTTCTAAGAAAACTAAAAATGGACCTACCTTTTGACCCAACAATTCCACTGCTAGGATTATATCCTAGAAACCCTGAAACACCAATCCAA
>PVKU01001999.1:92324-254891 GCA_004027475.1 Anoura caudifer
CAATAGCCAAGTGTTGGAAGCAACCTAGGTGCCCATCAATAAATGAATGGATCAAGAAACTATGGTACATTTACACAATGGAATTCTATGCAGCAGAAAGAAAGAAGGAGCTCCTACCCTTCGCAACAGCATGGATGGAACTGGAGAGCATTATGCTAAGCGAAATAAGCCAGGAGGTGAAAGACAAATACCATATGATTTCACCTTTAACAGGAACCTAATCAAAAAAACAAACAAACAAGCAAAATATAACCAAAGACATTGAAATTGAGAACAAGAGAGGAGAGGGATAGGAATATCCAGGGAAAAGGGGAAGGGATTAGAGCAACAAGTATGAAAGACATATGGACAAAAGCTGGGGGGGGAGTGGAAATGGGAGGGAGCTGGGGAGGGCTGGGGCGGAGGGACGGGATGGGAGTAGAAAACAGACAATTGTATAAGAACAACAATTAAAATAAAATTTAATTTAAAACAATGGTTTTCTTGCAATATAATTAACACACCATACAATTCACTCAGTTTAAGTATACAATTCAATGGTTTTTAGCACATTCAGAGTTGTGTAACCATCACCACTAATTTTAGAACATTTTCAATGCCCTAAAAAAAACCCTCCAAAAAAAAAAACAAAGAAAAGAAAATACTAAAGCCTATAGCATACTCACCTGGTGATAGTGATTGAACAAATATGACATTTAATTTATAATTTTCTGTTTTAAAACGTGCATTTTCAATTTTTGAACAAAAAAGTTCCATGCAAGTTAAAACCATAATGAGGTATCACCTCACACCTGTCAGAATGGCTACCATCAATAAATCAACAAACAACAAAGTGCTGTTGAGGATGTGGAGAAAGAGGAACACTTGTGCACTTTTGGTGGGAATGCAGATTGGTGCCACTGTGGAAGCAGTATGGAATTACCTCAAAAAATTAAAAATGGAACTGCCTTATGACCCAGTGATTACACTTCTAGGAATTTATCCAATGAAATCCAAAATGCTAATTTGAAAAATATACGCACCCCTATGTTCACTGCAGCATTATTTACAATAGCCAAGATTTGGAAGCAGCCCAAGTGTCCATCAGTAGATGAGTGGATAAGCAGCTATGGTACATTTACACAATGGAATACTACTCAGCCATAAAAAGAAGAAGGAAATTTTACCATTTGTGACAGTACGAATGGACCTGAAGAACATTATGCGAAGTAAAATTAACATTAGCCTGAAAAAGGTAAGTACCGTGTAATTTTACTCATACATGTAATCTAATGAACAAACTGAATTAACAAGCAAAATAGAGACAGACTCAGACAGAGAGCATGCTGACAGCTCTGGGGATGGTTGAGAGGGTGAAGGGATGGAGCAAAAAAGAAAAAAGAAATAACTCATGAACACAGAGAATGGTATGGTGACTGAAGTGGGGTGGGGGGTGGGTGGAGGTGGAAGAGGGTATGAGGGGATAAACGATAATGGAAAAATATAGTAAAATAAACAAATAAACCCATTTTTTAAAAAAGCAATAAAATAAAGGAAATGCATACTAAAAAAATTTCCACTTATATTGAACAAAATAGAGCCTCTGGCTGTCCAGCTGGCTTACTGATAAATCACAGCCTAGACTTTGAGTCCTTTTAGAAAAAATATAAATATCCACGTAATAGCTATCTTCATATTTAAAAATAGTTTTCAGATCATCCATGGGTCTTCTCTTCCCTGGAAAACCTTCTCAGTTTCTTTGATTCTTCAAAAACCAAGGTTTTGAAGTTTGTAGTAATACTATTTTTTTCTCTTCTGAATGGGATTCAACTTTATATTGAGTTCCATTTCAGTATGTTGACTATATATTCTATAATTAATATAGAATATAAATATATAGAACACATTCTATATTCAATTTCTATATCCTTTCTCACACTATTTTAGGTATTTTCTCTAAGCTTAAAATAATGACATATGAACCTCCCAATACCCAGAGGACAACCTAAGACTAAGTTGGCTTCTACTATTGTTTTGCAGCCATATCACACTGTTGACTCACAACTATTCTCCCAAATATTTCACAGGTGCTACAACTAAAACATATCATTCTTCCTATGCTTAAAAAGGCAGGTTTTTTTGATTCACATTCAGGATCTTATCATTGTTCCTATTAAGTTTCATCTTGATAGAGATGTCCATTTCTCCAACTCAGCATTATCCTTTTAGTCTCTGATTTTTAACTTTCAATGAATTTGTTATTACTAATCACTTGTTTCCTATATCATTATTCAAAGAATGATGAACATTTTGATCAGCACAAAGCTCTACATAACAGTCTATAACAAACTACTATAACCTTCACTGCAAGTTAACATCAATTCATACAATCACTTCCTTTTTTTGATGTTATTTTTTATTGATTTTTTTAGATTTTATTGTTGTTCACGTACAGTTGTCTCCATTTCCCCACTACTGCTTTGCCCCACTACTCCTCCCAACTTCTATCCTCAATCCTTCTCCCCTGTGGCTTTGTCCATGGGTCCTTTATATATGTTCCTTAATGACCCTTTCCCTTCTTTCCCCAGTTATCCCCCTCCCCCTTCCCTCTGGTTACTATCAGTTTATTCTTTATTTTCATGTCTGTGGTTATATTTTGCTTGCTTGTTTGTTTTGTTGATTATGTTCCACTTAAAGGTGAGATCATATGGTATTTGTCTTTCACCACCTGGCTTATTTCACTTAGCATAATGCTCTCCAATTCCATCCATGCTGTTGCAAAGGGTAAGAGTTCCTTCTTTCTTTCTGCTGAGTAGTATTCCATCATGTAAATATACCAGTTTTTTGATTCACTCATTTACTGATGGGCACCTAGATTGCTTCCAGCACATATTTCATGGATATAGAAAAAACATTTCAAAAATTAATATGGAACCATAAATGACCCCAAATAGCTGCAGAAATCTTGAAAAAGAAGAACAAAGTAGGTGGAATCACCATATCTGACATCTAACTATATTACAAAGCCACAGTAATCAAAAGTCTGGTACTGGCATAAGAACAGACAGAGCAATGGAAAAGAATAGAGAGCCCAGAAATAAACCCAAGTCTCTATGGTCAATTAAAATTTGACAAAGGGAGCAGAAGCATAAAATGGAGTAAAAATAGCCTGTTTGACAAATGGTATTGGGAGATCTGGACAGCTATATGCAAAAAAAAAGAAACTCGACTACCAACTTACACCATACACAAAAATAAACTCAAGATGATAAAAGACTTAAATATAAGTTGTGATACCATAGAAGTCTTAGAGGAGAACATAGGCAGGAAAATCTCAGATATTCCACACATCAGTATTTTCACCAATATGGCCCCTAGAGCAAGGGGCATAAAGGAAAGAATAAACAAGCATTTCCTATGTGTAGCCTTAAATTTAAACACAAATCTATCACCTATAGAAATTTGAGTTCCTCTCTTCACTGAGGGAGATGTCAAATTTTCCCAGAAACTACTTAATGGACCATGTCTTAGGGGGTACTTGGCATAAGGCAATATCCAGTAATCTCTGCTACCCAATTCCTAAAGTTAAATGTAGACTGTAATCTAAAACCCCTGTACATGTCCACTTCTAATCCTAAATGGATTTATCTGGTTATATGTTTCCTAGAAGAAAACAAGTATAAGATAGTAGCATAAAAAAACATGTGCTCTGGAATCAGACAAATCTGAATTCTAATTACAGCCCTACCAACTACTAATTGTGTGATTGTAGGCAAGTTATTTAACCATCTGGGCCTAGCTTTCTCATCAGTAAAATATGGACTAGAAAGATTATATTAATACATGTAAAACACATAAAATGAAGCACATAAAATAATTCTTGACCCAAAGTAAGCCCTACTGAATAGTTTCACCCATTATAAGTAATAATATGAATAAGAAACTTTATAAGATTCTGATAAAATTTTTGAGTTAAAACAAATGAAATCCATCCATACTTTTTACTGTGGATTCATCTACTTCCTACTGTAACCTTTGATTTTGGGGGTTTTGTTTGTCTGCATTAGCAATCCTTACTGTGAGACAAATGGAAAAAAGAGTCTGAATATAGCAATGCATCCGCTACCTTCTCAAAGATACTCTCAAGGTTCTTCAAATCAATGCTCTCCACCCTCTTCTTCAACATCTCCATGAAGTTCTAGATAGAGGCACCACTAACAATGAAAAGATAGACTTTTCTTTTCAGGCAGCATGTGCCCTCTCCCTTATAATCTACTCACCTTATACAAATAGTGAGCTACCTTAATCAAATCACTGCGCACATAATTCCTACAGTCACAAATTTTACTTCTCAAAATTAAAAAGGGTCACTTTCAATAAAAAAAAATTGGCTGCTTCTCATCAATTCTCTACTTATCTACTAAATAAATTTCTAAAAAGACTTTCTCATATAATATCACTTTTCCCTATATACCCAAATTCTCATCAATCCTTAAACCATATTGGAGAACTGGCTTATTTTCTTTAATATATTTCACAGGTATCATTCCATGTCAATGAATGAAGAATGATATCATCATTTCAAATAGTAATTTAGTAATGTACTTTTTGGCTGTAAATCATAATTTGTTTAACCAATTCTTCATTGTTGTGCATTTAAGTTGTTTCCGAATTTAACTAAAATACATCATACTAGGATAAATAGTCTAGTACATATATATTTATGCCAATTTCTGAATATTTTAGGTAAATTATTCAAAGTAGAAATAGAATAAAGAAGTATGCCCTTTTTAATGGTGATACACTTATAGCATCGTTCCAGAAAGTCTTATAACAATTCTCATCCATATGAAAAAAATGCATGAGAATATCCATTTTGCAAAATCCTCATCAATACTAAATGTTATGTGTTTTTACTGTTTGCCAATCCAATAGGTAATGCACTTGTGGAAGATATGTGAAGACTTGTTTTTTTAAGATAGGGGTTATTCATTCCTATGTCTCAAAAATTAATGTTTGTCATTTTAGTCTTTTAGCAAAGTTAGTAGGTGAAAAAATTGGAGTCAATTGATATGTTTTTGAGGTTACAATGTGCAATGGTTTTCTTTCTTTTTATGAACAACTACTTTATTATTTTTAATTGAATTTATTGGAGGGACATTAGTTAATAATATCACATAGGTTACAGGTGCACAATTCTATAGTACATCATCTGCTTATTGTACTGTGTGTTCATCACCCCAACTAAAGTCTCCTTCCATCACCATTTACCCTTCATACAGTACCCCCTTTTACCTCCCCTAACCTCTCTTCCTCTATGGTAACCACTATGCTGTTTTCTGTGTCTACGAGGGTTTTTTTCGCTTAATACTTTCACCTTTTTTACCCAGCCCCCCCAATCTTCCTCCCCTCTAATAGCTGTCAGTCTGTTTTCTGTATCTATGAATGTTTTTGTTTATTGTTTGTTTACTTTATTCATTAGATTCCATATGTGAGTGAAATCATATGATATTTGTCTTCCTCTGACTATTTTACTTCACATAGCATAATGTTCTCCAGGTCTATCCATACTGTGACAAAAGGGAAGATATCCCTTTTTACAGCTGAATAGAATTCCAATGTGTAAGTGTACCACAGCTTTTTTTATCCACCCATCTACTGATGGACATTTGGGCTGCTTTCTAATTTTGGCTATTGTAAATAATACTGCAGTGAACGTAGAGGTACATTTATTCTTTTGAATCAATGTTTCTGATTTCTTTGGATATATTCCCAGAAGTGGAATTGCTGGGTCATTTTCAACTTTAAAATTGCAACTTTCAAATTTAAAATTGCAGCTTCATTTTTAAATTTTTGAGGTATCTCCATACTACTTTCCACAGTGTTTGCACCAATCTGCATTCCCACCAACATGCAGAATTTTTGCAACATCCTTGCCAACACCTGCTGTTTGTTGATTTATTGATGATAGCCATTCTGATAGGTGTGAGCTGATATCTCATTTTGGTTTTAATTTGCATTTCTCTGATGATTAGTGGTGTTGAGCATCTTTTCATATGTCTATTGGTCCACTTTGGAAAAGTGTCTATTCAGGTTCTTTGCCAGTTTTTAGTTGTACTGTTTGGTTGTTTGGTGTTTAGTTGTATAAGTTCTTTATAAATTTTGGAAATCAATTGCATTTTTGTATGCCAATAATGACCTATCAGAAAGGACAACTAAGAAAACAATCTCATTCACAATTCCTTCAAAAAATAATAAAATACCTAAGAATAAATTTAACAAAGGATGATGTAAAAGACCTGTACTCAGAAAATTATAAGACACTGAAGAGAGAAATTGAAGAAAACAAAAATAAATGGAAGTTTATACCATGTTTATGGATAGGAAGGATTAACATCATTAAAATGTCCACACTACACAGTTAGTTATGGATTCAACACAATTCCTATCAAGATACCAATGCATATTTCACAGAACTAGAACAAATATTCCAAAAATTTATATGGAGCCACTAAAAAACCCAAACAGCCACAGCAACCTTTGGAAAGAAGAACAAAGTTGGAGAAATCATGCTGTCAAACTATACTTCAAGGCCATAGTAACCAAAATAGCATGGTACAACATAGGAACAGACATGAATCAATGGAACAGAATAGAGAGCCCAGAAATAAACCCATGCCTTTATGATGAACTAATATTTGACAAATGAGGTAAAAACATACAATGAGGTAAAGACAGTCTATTGAGTAAATGGTGTTGGCAAAATTGGTCAGATATGTATAACAAAATGAAACTAGACCACCTTCTCATACTATACACAGGAATAACCTCAAAATGAATTAAAGACCTAAATGTTTGGCTCAAAACCATAAAAATCCTAGAGGAAAGTAAAAGGAGTAAAATCTAGCACATTTCTCATAGCAATATTTTTTATGATATACCACCTCTGGCAAGGGAAACAAAGAAAAAATAAACAAATGGGGCTATATCAAGCTAACAAGGTTTTGTACAGCAAAGGAAACCATCAACAATAAAAAAGAAAATCCACTGAAGAGGAGAACATGTTCACCAATGATACATCTGATAAGAGGTTAATGTCTAAAATTTATTTTAAAAATTCAATTGATATATTTTTAAGTTCTCTGGCTCCCTCTAGAATAAAATGATTTCCTTTAAATTTCAGAGAACCGCTGTCTTGGTGAGCAGTGCATCTGAAGCCCTAAAACAGTGCTTAGCATACAGCAGGTGCTAATAAAGGTACATTGAATAAACGAAAAGAAATGCATTTTTATTCTGTTAATCTGTTAGGAAAGGTATTCCATGGAAAAGAAAACAGAGAAGCCTACTATACCTAATTAGAGAGGAGTAAACTAAAGTCAGAACTGGGGAGCATGACACAGTGTAGAAATAGTGGTTTAGGAAGTAAATGGAACCCACCACACAAACTAGCTTTCACTGGGCATAAAAAAAATGTGATGCAGACACCAGCCAGCAGTATCCACACCATTATGGATGAAATAAAACATTCACACAGACTACCGAGTCTGGTGGAGGAAAAAGGGCAGCATGGCTTTTCTCTCAAGGGGAGCAAAAGCCAAGGCCTCCACCATGACAGGCCTTTATTTTGTTTCTCCTCTCATTACAAGATGGTCCTCACTCACTATGCACCAGTTCACTATAGGTGGTTACCTTTTTCAGACAAGAAAGGAGCCAATGCTGCTGATTTTATCACAGAAGAAGGATATTAGCAAATGAAAAAAGGAAAAGTGGTTGAGCCAGTTACACTCCATACTGGGGAGTTTTAGCATGGATTTTAGGAAGTTACAATAAGCACTTGCTGTCTCAATTCAGGGTGAGGGAATTTCAGCAAAAGCAAGACTCAAAGTGGCCTAGGTATATTGCAAATCTGATTTCCCAAGAGAGAACCTATCTGTAGGTGTGGGTCCTGTGCATCTCCAAGTGGGAGCTGGGCCCACGCCACACAGAAGGGTCTGCCAACAAAAATATATAGTATTCTAGTATTGATTTTATTTATTTATCTATTTTTTAGTTACTGAAATATTTTTTTATTTTTTTATTATTGTTCAAGTACAGATTTTAAACTTTTCCACCAAAGATAGATTCCCCTCTCTTTCCTTTTTCCTCTCCTTCTCTCTCCTTCTCTATCCCCAACCACAAGGTGGCAATAGCCACTGGTGAACTCGCTAACTTGTTAGAAGCATCTTTCTGTGAACAAGATAGCCAGCCACCTTTCCTTTAACTGACTCATAGGCACCTCAGTACAGTTATTTTGAAATAGTGATTCCTAATCCTAGTTTTGGAACAATTGCAGAATATCTAGTTCAAATAACTCTGAGGAGCACAGTGAAAAACTAAAAAATATATTTAGTTTCTATTAATTTTAGAAAGAAGGACTATGTAACAGAAATCAAAGAAGTTAGGGCTTCACTACTTCAAAAACAAATAGGGACCCATATAGCAGTGGAAGGACCTCTTTTGGCTAAGCTTAGTAAAGCAAGGATACTTGACTGACCAGAAGATGTTTAGCACAGAAGAAAGTAGACTTAGAAGCTGACCAACAGCACCCTTCAAATGTCTGAATGGCTACTATGATGAAAAAAGTTCAACTTTCTTTTGGCAAACTCCATGGAGAAATAAAAAGCAATGGCTGAATATAATAGGGAGGCCATGTAACAACACTGTGCGCTGCTTCCATTAATTCAACCAGCACATCAGGCACCATGCTAGGCACCAGTGCCTACCTCATCATTGCCCTGCCTTCTAGTAGGTAAATGTGACTTCACACCAATCACATTTTGTATTGGTAATGAGAAAAAAGAAAAGTTTTACTATAAAAACAATGGAAATTTAAATATCTGGAAGATTACTAAAATCACTCGTAGTTACTCCATTTACTGAAGGATTTTTACATTTTTCAGTGTAAATAATTAAAATAGTTTGCAAGTTTCTCATTTATATTTTTAACTGAATTAACATGGTAGATCATAACAATGTTTTCATATGCCAAAATTCATTTCAATTTTGTCCTTCAACATCCCTTAGCACTTTTAAAGGCAGTGCTACTAATTTAACTATATGAGGAAATTCAAAAATTTGAACATTTTCAATAATCTGTGTGGTTTTTCTTTGCTATAAACTAGCCATATTGCAGAGCATAACTGTCCACTATATTGTCCAATATGGTAGCCACTAATTACATGTGGTTATCACACATTTGAAATCAGGTTAGTGAGGTCAAGGGCCTAAATTCTTAATTTTGATTAATTTTAATTGATTTACAGTTCAATAGCTATATGTTGCTAGTGGCTACCACATTGGACAGCACAGTTCTAGAGACAGGTGAACAACAATATTTGTAAAGCAGAACCTTTCTAGAAAAAAGAAAAGTAATAGTGAGATTGCAGCCTTCAAATGAGAAGTAACATAGAGCTGTTTGTAAATAATTTCACTCAGTCACACCAGAAAAATACTCTAAACCCTAAAGTAGCCAAAGAGTAAGCTATATCCTATATATAAGAGGGCTTTCAAAAGAGAATGATTAACTCCTGCTTTCTTTAGACTTTCTCAATAAATATCTTTTCTTGTGTTCTAAATGATATCCTTTCTTACATTTTTAACTTTTAAAAATATGTTTTTAGAGATTCATTAACTTATATTTAATAAAGTAGTAAGGACTTATAAGTGGATTCTCAACCAATATATTCAATAGGAAAAAAAGAGATATTGGAAAACTACTTTAGAGTAAGTGTACAAAACCATTGGGAGAGCTGATGTCCCAACCATGCCAGTGATTGCAGAGAGAACAGTAAGGCTGATAACCTCATGAAGTGGTCTCCAAAGCAGAGGACACAGGAAGTTAATTGGCAGTGAGCAGAAAATACTAGAACTTCTACTTACAATGAAGTTTTTTATTTTAAAAAAATAAGAAATAAATTAAGCTTTACTAATACTTAAGACTTAGATTGCCAAGAATGACCTCCATCAGTCCACATGTCATATGACCATAATGTTGATAAGGCACTTGAGGTATCCTGAAGGAAAAGGCGGAGCTTCAAGACAGAAATACTGACAGTAGTTACTTGGTTCCTTCATTTGCTTTTAAATTTCAATTTCTTACCATTTATATTTGACCATCTGAGTGAATTTATAGAGTATATTATTTAAAATGATAAAATATTTACAATTCTTCATAATGAGATGCTGTGTGACCTGGAAAATCTTTTCCACATAAAGATTTTCTGATTATCTCAAAAGTAAACTACTTGTTTCTGAACTCAAAGATTAGTTATGCATTGTTCTTTACCAAACAAGGGAAATGTTCCCAGTTTGCTGACCTGCCCTGCAATGACAAGTGGTTGTCAGCGGTGTTTATGCAGCAGGTATTTTCAAAAAAATCTAAGCTGTTCCTTCAAAGCAAAAGTGACATTTAAATAATCCATGAATAAGCCTTTTGAAGTGAACATTTTGAAAATGGATATGTGGAAGTTTTTTCAGTGCTATATGGTTTTTGTTGCCAAAAACTATAAATACTCATATAGCCATATAGTTTAAACTTGGAAATAAAGTGTCCTAATTTGTTTGAAAATATTCCTTGTAAAAGTTTGAGTGAATTTTTAACTTATTCCTTTAAAATATTAAAATGTCCAGCTTTTCAATTAGTTTGTAGGGACCAATTGACATCAGGTAAGATGAAAAATTACCAGCTGTATTTCTGCAAAAACCTTTGCAAAATTGGTAGATCAAACTAAAAAATGAGCTCTGTGATTTAGCAAACACAGTCAACAACTTATTCAATTTGAAATGACATATACTTGTGAGGGATATTTTCTACTATGACAGACATGAAAACTAAGTATAAAAATAAACTGAACTTAGAGACCTCTGAATCACTGAATTACTAAATATTAAACTAAGATTTTAAAATGATGAAGTACAACCAATGAAAACACTCTCACTAAAAATTTTTCAAAAATTGTAATCAGTTACATTACTCACATTAAAGATACATTTATTTTTATCAAGTATAATCTATATTAAAATATTATTTCATCTTTATCTTCAACCTGATTAAGTTTTTTGATTTATAATATATAGAATATATAATAAAAGATGCATGTATAATTTGTAGGTAAAAACATACACAGACTATGGGTGTATGCATAAAGCATCTTTACTAATAGAATATAATCAGAAAGTTTCAAGGATGCTGTCCTAATATTTTCTACTTCAAACAATGATTAAAATATTTTTCATATAATGGAAACAAAGCAAAAGAATACTTTTAAAACAAAACAAGTATAAATTTATTATAATGTTTTAAATACACTACTCTATAAGAGAAGACTTATGTACTCAAAGCAAACAAGGCTATGAAAATAGGTAAAGAATTATTTAGTTGGATACTGGTGACGTGATCAGGTCCATGTTGTAGTGAACCAACTCAGTTACATAAAAGCAGTCAGAATAGTCCTGCAATCCAGTTCAGGTTGTTGATTCAGATTTTGTTTTACTGTGCCCTTCAAAAAATACTTAGTGGCCTCAGAGACTCTATAATGACCCACACCCACTGAGTAATTATTTTGCTTACAAACCATTCCATATTTTTTAAAAATACTCCTAAGGCTTTTGTCATTGGTCATATACCACTTACTTCCAACATCAGACTTGCTATTCTGGTTTAAGACACCTTGGTGGCTGAAAATCCACACACTGGAAAAATTTTTAAGTGAAAAGTTTGCCTCAATTATAACTTTGAAATCTATAACATCTTCTAGTCTTTACAAGAGAAGAATGTTAAACATAGGCAAGACAAAACCCACAGTGAACAGGATGACTGTCCCTGTTTCTGATGATATGGATGTTCTCAAAGGCTGGCCTCCACACCCCACAAACATGACTCATGTCAATTACTTCCCAAAATAAACCAATTTACACAGTGACTCTCAGGGTCCATAATAGAAGATTTGTGACAAGGAACAAAGGAGAGCCAGTTACAGGTGAAAAATGACCTGAAGAAGAGATATTTCTTTCTGTTTTCCAGAGCAATAAAAACTTCAAGAGAAGCCAGTCCCTGGTCTCCAATTCACTTCAGTAGAGGCAGGGTATTGAAAGACTATTTTATTGCTGGTCACAAGACTGAGGATATGGTATGAAACTGTTGCAGGTGCCCTGAGTATCCACCACCAACTACAGAAGCCAAACCAAAAAATGTGAAGAGTTCTGTGTCAGCCCTGTGTGAGTCAGACTAAGTACCAAGGGTCTCGTGGGCTCAGCCCAGGACACCAAGATCTCCTACTCCCAACTCCAGTACCTGGACAAAGTGGGTAGACAATTTCAGAGTGTTTGTCTTACAGACATTTCAGTGTTTGATGATATTATTTTTGACCACTGAACCTCCTTCTATCACATTTTAAAACAAGAGTCACTGAACTGTGAGTGTCTTATAGGATATGTTTTTTCTAGTTTTTCCTATAAGAATAAAAAATTATATAATGCTCTCCTATGCAATCCCCAAATTTAAACATTTCAACCTAATCTTTGTTAACCAAGATAGAGGATAATATTTTATCTTGAAATAACTTAGTTTATTTGAAAGCTTCAAAAAGAAACAATGCCCAGAAAGTTAATAATACTGATGCAATAAAAATAAACTAATCTTCCAAAAGGACAAAGAGGTTCTTTCAACATGACTCTCTAGTCAAATAAATAGGTGTGCTATAAAGAAACAAAAACTACTCCAAGATTATTAGAAGCAAGCAGCAACTGTAACAAACCAAAGAAGAAATACTCCTTTGTTTCTAAATAGACTTACTGAACCACCCAGGAACACCACTGAAAAAGGCTGTATGGAAATGAGCACATAGAGATGACAGTCATGCAGAAAAAAATCCACTTTGACTAAAAGAGAAAGCTAAGTGGCTATATATCACTGGCATGGAGATAATAATCAGGCTAATGATATTCACCAGATCAGTGACTGAAATGCATATCTTTAGAAATGCCAGAATCATCCAAAGGGAAGTGGATACTCAGAAATGTTCAAAGCTGTAAGAATAAATAGAGAAAGAAGGTGAAAAGAGGATCTTACCTGAGTTGACAAGACAGAAACATTTCCTTGCATGACTGAATCCCATTTAGGGGGAGTGATGTAAATGAGAGCCATATGGAAGCATATGGAGACATGGGAGAAGATGTGGGCATGTGTGGGAATGTGCCCAGGGTATTGAGGATGTGCGGGTCATGGGGATATGATGGGATGTGTGATGGATTTAGAGGTATGTGGAGAATTATGGGGGATTAGGGGACCTAGGGGTGGAAAGGTTGAGGGATATTGTGGTAGGGAGTATGGGGGCAGGTGGAGGTGTATGTAGAGTGTAGGGGGAAATGTGGGGAACTGCAGATTATCTGAGAAGTGGTGGTGGTATGAAACTATGCAGGACATGTGTGGGATGCAAAAGGGAAATATGCAATGGGTACATGTACATGCATGTATAGCTGTGTACATGTCTGTGCACTGTTTTATTTGTGTACTGGCACAAATAAGTGTTTACTGTTAAATTTCCTTTGATTTAACATTCCTTACCTTAAAACTGTACTATGTACAACCATCTTTCACAACGGGCAATAAATAAAGATGTACCTTACTGCAGTTAAGGAAATATTCCCTCTATTTAAATAAATCAAGCTAACTTTCCTTACAAATTCATGAACTTATAGTTGAGGGAGCCCAAGTATTTAAGATCAGGAACTTTGTTGTACATTTGTTCTTCACATTTTGGGACCTCAGAAATAGATTACTGAAAATGAAACAAGGATGTCATCACAATTCCTGTCTGAAACTAGAACAGAAAAATGAGTCTTATTTCCAGATGTATAATCTCTACGCCTGTGTCTAACCGACCATAATCCCATGAAATAAGGCATGGATAGAAACTGAAAATTTGAAATACACACACAAATATACACATTTCCTTTACAGTTCCCTGTATACAGTTTTCTCCTTGTTTTCCATATTTTCCTGCCATACTCTCTCTATTGCTTTTCTGAAAGATGGCAGTGTGTTTGAATGAGTAGCATTAAGGTTTCAATAAACATCATATTCCATTAAAATATACATAAACAGGTTGTCCGCTGCAGGACTGGTTTCTCACTTCATTGCTATTTTCATTTCCAGCCTCTTTTGAAGAATAGGGTTAGTCTTTGAATAATACCAAACTTCAGGCATAATTTTAGTTTCCACCTTCTCTTAGCCTCCAAATGAACAGTTATTTGCAAATTTAATTTCCTACTCTTTTTTCAGTTCATTTGGCAACATTCAGCCTGCATAAGAGACTTTTTCTCCAGTAAGATGCTTCTTGTTTACTTACCCACACAAATACAATACATCATAAGTAGTACATTTCTGGGCTTCTGATGTCAGAGGGCTTTATTTTTGTGTTCTTACCTCCGAATTGTTAAGGTGACATTTGTGAGTTCCTGAAAACCAGCCATCGCTCGAACATTGATCAATGTCCACTTTCTGAAGACTTATGTCCACTTTCATGACACCCCTTAAAAGCAGAGAAAGATAAAAAGAACAATTAATCTGAGCCTTTATAATTTCTAACTCTGTATTCTGTCCTGGAAATCAGACAAATCAGCATAAACAATGCATTAAAAATTTTCAAACTGCCCACTCGTATTCAACTAAAGTATACTGAGTGAAGATAAAGACACAATAGGGCAGAAATAATAGTTTTAGTTTTATTAAGTTCCAAAGGCAGCAACTCTCTATTGTTCCTTGTCTTCAGCCCCGCCCCCCATATAATGCCTGGCACTTAGTAGGCGCTAATAAATATTTGTTGATTAACTGAACCCAGACAGTATTTCTCTGGACATGACAGCAAACTTGACTCCGAAGTAACACCTGCTCCCAGTATCCCTTTTATAAAGTAAACAAAAATAAAGTCCTCATCTTATTTCTTTTTCTATTCCTATTTCCCATTGCAGAGCCAGGTTGGAAAAATTTGGGGGTGGATGGATATCAGAAGGCAGAAGGATATCAGAAAATATGCATCTCTTTCCTCTGATTTTCTATAGTGATAAGTTTAAACAGCTCTTTAGGTCTCCCAGTGTTCCACACCAGAGTTTTGCATCACCTATAGAGATGCTAATTAGCATTTTTCTTTTAAATCAAGAGACAAAACAGTGCATTTCACTTAGCCATTTGAGAAAAGTCACTAAGAAAGAAAACTCACAAATTTGGAGCCAAATGCACAAATCAAAGAAAGCTATAACTTTATCTAAAATTCCTCCATTTTTCTCCAGTCAGTCTGCCTACATTTCCTAGGGTCCCTCTCCTATTTTTCAGCACCGGGAGCAGATGCAGCAGAAATATCTGTCCTGCACTCAACTATTGCACCTGGACTTTAATGAAATCAATATTCTGTGTCTTGGGCCCTGAAGCTTGAACTTTGCTGTCATTTTTCACAAACTTGAGTAAAATATAAACACCCCACTAAAATCCATTAAAAGTTAAAAAAACATTTTCAAGGTCCCACATCCCCAAATTAAACTATTTTCATTACAATATTATTAAATATGTACAAACATAAAGGTAGTCTTAAAATCTTTATATCACAGCTCTCATAGCTACAAAACCCCTACAAAAAAATATAAAATAAATGCAAACAAAACTATAAAGCCAACAAAATTTAATGTAAAAATATTTATTTATAAATACCATTGATTATGTTTTATCAACCTAAATCACCTCCCAGAATAGGAATATGATACTGACTGCTAGTTCAAGCAAGCCTATTCTACCACATGTTATGACTCATTTTTTTTATTTCTTGTCTCCTAAACTATTGTGAACTCTTCCAACAGAGTGGCTTATTGTCTTTTTTGCTTCATTTTGGCTGAATAAATCGTTTACTTTTTTAGGTAACATTATTAACCTATGACAAAGTATCACACTATGTAGTGTTAACATGCTAAAAAGAGACAGATAGCAAACAGGAATATCAAAACCCTCGTCAGTATCTGGTGATCCAGATAACCCAATATGTGTAAGGTAATTTTTCAGGTGAACACTGGAATGAAAACCCAAAATTTATCAGAGAAAACTTACAAATCCTTCAGAGAAATAGGCAGCAGTT
Source organism: Anoura caudifer (assembly GCA_004027475.1). Lineage (NCBI taxonomy): Eukaryota > Metazoa > Chordata > Mammalia > Chiroptera > Phyllostomidae > Anoura > Anoura caudifer. Next base: position 108,464 of record PVKU01001999.1, read on the forward strand.
TGCAAGTACTATTATTAGAGACCATAATTTCACAAAACATGTTTATTTGAAAAATAACTGGATTACAAGGTAACCTAATCCCTTACCCAGTTCATTCCTTTACTCTTTCAACAAATATTTATTGTCTGGTATATACACATCACTGTAACAGATGCTATGTAGGTGAACAAATAGGCCCTGCCCCTAAGTAACACCAAAAAGTATAATACAGTTTTTAAAGTATCAGTATGTTTAATAGAGATGGGATGCTAAATTTGGGGAGCTGGGGGTATAGCAGGGCTTCAATAAGCATGTGTTGACTTGTTGACCACATTCACTACTAGAACTTTCAATAGAACTATGTCCCCCGTAGTTTAGGACCATCATGCAAGCCCATTCAGGCTCTACTTTATGCTCTTTGGAAAATAACATTCATTTTTTCATTAATTGAATAAATATTCATTTACTGCCTACTATGAGCCAAAATTGTTTTGGGCCTTTGAAATACATTAATATGCAGGGCAAAAAAAAAAAAAATCCTGCCTTCCTTGAGTTTAACTCTAGTGTGAGATAGAAAAATAATAAACAATGACTATATAAAATACATAAATTATGCCATATATTAGAAAGTAAAAAGTGCTATGGAGGAAAAAAAATAAATTTGAAGCACGTAATAAAAGAAGGGTAGGTAACACTCTTTTTTAAAGGATAGTCAGGATAAGACTCATGGAAGTGAGAATTCTAACTCAATTAACATTCCAGGTATTTTTACAGCAAGTTGGTATTCACACACTTAAATAATCAGGCATCTTCAGTGACATAAATTTCCCGCTGGACTATTACTGTCCACAACATTTTGGTATTCTGTGGACGTCGTATTTAGAAAGCATTTGTAAGTACTACACTAATAAAACTATGCATTTCTATTTGTTCCACAATTAGTAATAATGAGGTCAGGTTTTCCTCAACTATCCTGCTACACTGAAAGAGTTTGGTTGCAAGATAGTGGAAATCTGGAACTCTACCAGCTAGTTCAGGGACATAGCTAATTTGGGATTTCAGGAGGCTGCAATGACTCTGGTCCCTTCCCTGAGAAACTGGCTAAAGAAATTGGCATCTTAATCGCTGAGAGTTTTCCCTCTTGATTTCTGGTTCATACATGGGAACCAAAACGTCAGCACATACTTTAAGCTCAGTTCACCCAGTTTTCTGAGCTCCGTGCAAAACCCCCCAAGGTAATGAGGCCTGCGTTTACCAGCTGGGATTTCAGCGCTGACTCATCCTCATTAGCGCCTCTGCCTGGGCACCTGGAGACTTACAAAACTCTGGAGGGTGGGTTGACTTCCTGCAGGGACACTGGAGGTTTGGGGGATTAAGTAGGATGAGAGCGTTCTCTTTATGAGGAAAAATACACTGCTGACAGCAACAAAGAGGCGCAAACATTCATGAGCTCCCACTGTGGACAAATGTTAGACCGGCTGAAAGCCCATGCCTGGTGCTTGTGCTCTTCCAGCATGCACCTGGGAGGTGGAAGGGCTGCCCCCACATCCGGTGAGGGAGGGCTGTTCCTGGGACAGAGCACAGGAAAGCGAGGGCAGCAACAACAACAACAACAAAAAGTGGAAAGTTGTCTCCAGAAAGTGGAAAATATAGCAATACAGCAAATAATATCCCCCAAACACCCAGGTGTTTAGCTGGGCTTTCCCCCTACTTGCCTGACACCTAAAACACTCAAACTCGTAATTCCCGTAATTTACAGAAAGCTCTTTCTGTAAATGGGCTTCCATCCTCCCCATTACCCGAGTCGATAACCCGTTTATGAAACTCACCTTCTATCAAAATGATTGCCAAGTTACCTAGATTGTACTCCCAGCATGATTTTTGTCTCCTGAACCTTTCCCTCCATTTCTACTACCACTGCCTTGGTTCAGACCTTCATCTTCCATGGGGCTAAAATTTTTAATAATAGTTTATTGTCTAGCATTGCTTCAGGTAAATGTCCTAGCCTGTAGGTCTTAAAGCTTACATGTCTTAGGGTCCTTCTTTAAGAAACAAATATAAGATCATAAATGCATGCTTATATCACAGTATGACCTTTGGGCCTACATCTTTGTGTTATAACTGCCAGATGGGTAGTAAGATTCTTACCACAATGTCTATGCCAGGATGGCTGAGAATAATTTAGCTATATACAGAAGTGACTACAAAGGCACTTTAGTATGTATTACTAAACGCAGACTAAATAACCCTGAAACTCCCCTTAGCTGATTTCCAAAAATGCTCACAGCCTCGACTAACCTGTAATGAAGGCAAGTTATAGTAGAAACAGACCATTGTAGTTAAAATAACTTCCTTTGGCAATTTTTACTAGAGACAGTGGACCACAGAACTCATTGCTTTTACTCATTCCAGGGCTCAAGAGAAAAGGTCACAGTGCAAACCAGTGGCGCTAGTGCTTGAGCATCATACACTGCTGTCTTCAAAACAAAGAACCTGATCCTGACAGTTGCCTGTTCAAAAGCAGTATTTCCCGCTCTCCTAGAGAATAAAAATCCAAATTCTTTGGTATAACATTATATTCCAGCCCCACCATTTCTAACTTTTCCAACCACTCTAATGCATACACTTTTTTCTAGACCATTCAAAATTGCTTGTGTCCTAACGTTCGTGATCTCAAAATACTATTCCTTTATAGATACTGTATTTTTATACCTAAAGCCCCTTGGTCTAAACTGTGCCTTATCTATTGTAATTCCTACCTAACTCCTTTCTAAAGCCTTCCAGGAACTCCAAGTCTGATTTAAAAGCCACTTACTCATTTTCCCATACTGCACTGTACTTAGCTTCTTCATATCACTTAGTACACTGTATTATAACATTTTATTTTTAATAATTTTTCCCATCAGACTAAAATTCCATAGCCTGTGTCTTTACATTTTCCCTTAGCTCCTAAAGCAATGCACTACCATTATTAACCTTGAAGAAGCTGAAAATAATGGAGAACAGCAAGGAGTAGCTAAATGAACAATGAGAGAGAGAGAGAGAGAGAGAGATTGAGATTGAGAATACACAATTAAACTGAAAACTATCATGAAGTGCTATAGATGAATGAATGGAAAGAAAGACTGGATAGGTTGAATGAAAATTTTGAATTCTGCTTTTGCTTCTTACCCGTGTTACTTTGGACAATAATCTCCCACTCCATCACTACAAAAAGAGATTGATGGTAACAGCATATATAATCAATACTGATGGGGCTCCAGGACAGAAGTGATGCTAAAACAAAGAGTCAATAAATACATGCTGGTAGCCCAGCTTCCATCTGTCATTTACTCCTAACAGCAGATAACTGTAACAGAATCTGGTGCCTAGAAGTGGGTTGCTGACATATAAAAACAAACCCTAAAATATGTGGCACTGGCTTTGGGACCAGACAGAGGCAGAACATGGAAGGGCCTCAAAGAGATGCTTAAGAAAAGTGGGAATATGCTGGTGAGTCATGAAGGGCAGTGATAAAAATTGTACTGGAGGCAGAAGAAAAGAAATTTGGTTACATAGCAGGTGGAGAGTTTGCCAGCACTGTCAATGGTTAACAAATGAATCTGTGGATCTGGCTAAGGAAGTTTCTAGGCAAAATACAGAAAATTCTGCCAAGTTTTTGTAGCTGACTATGATAGAATACAAAAAAAAAGGAAATATAGGATAAAGAAGGATCTGCTTAGTTTTGTTTTGTTTTTGGCTTTAAAAATTTTTCATTACAGTAAAATACTGTATACATAAAACACAACAGACCAGCTTAACCACATTCAAGTGTGCAGTTTAGTAGTGTTAAGTATATTCGTATTGTTGCACAACTGACCTCCAAAGCTCTTTTCATCTTCCATAACTACAACTCTATACCTATTAAAGAGCAATTTCCCATTCCCTGTTCTGCCCAGCTCCTGAATTAGATCACCATTTTAATTTCTATCTCTAAGAATTTGACTGTTCTACATACCATGTATAAGTGGATTTATACAAAATTTGTCTTTTGTGGTTGGCTTATTTCATTTAGTTAAATGTCCTCAAGTTCCATTCATGTTGTAGAATATGTCAGAATTTCCTTCCTTTATAATGCAGTAATATTACATTGTATGTAATTATATTTATATTATATTATATTATATTATATTATATTATATTATATTATATTATATTATATTATATTTTCTTTATTCATTCATTGATGGACACTGAGTTTCCTCTACCTTTAGGTTATATGAATAATGCTGGTATGGAGCAGCTTAGTTTTGAATAAAATTTAGAGGATGTGTTAAAGAGCCATGATTTAAAAATAAACCTGTTGCACATTTCCAGGCTCTTCTAGCAAAAGATTCTCAGAATATGTAAATTCTGAAATATTCTCAGTGAATCTGTATAATGCTTTGTTAAAACTGCAGAAAGATCTAAGACAGTGTCTCATAGAACCTTTCAGCTTGACTTAAAGACTTCAAATGATCTATGGCTATGTGTCATAGATCCTAACCTTCACTGTTAAACAGTAAGGATTCTAAGATTCTCCAGGCTTTACTGTATAGTCATCACAGCACCCAACATAGGAAACTGCCTACCTTAAAGAAATCTGTAAATGTGACTACTGTCTATTGGAATCAAATCAAGTAAGCTTCATAGAAAATCCACAAATTTTTCAATGAACAGCGCAAAAGGGAGCATTTCCCATGGCAGGAAATTCACTTTCTTTTTTAACATACACAAAATATTTATCAAATATTACCAAAAATAAACCAGAGATTATATTTCACAGAGAACCTCAAATACCAAAGTATCGATGTCATACACACTATGTCCTTTAGTCATAATAAATTAAGTTTCTTAAAAGGATAGCTTAAATATATCTCATCTTTCTGGAAAATAAGAACAAATTCCTATGTAACCCTTAAGTTGAAAAGAAATTAATAATTACTTAGAATTGAATAGCAGTGGAAACACTACAAGTAAAAAACTATTTGGGGACATAGATAAAATAAAAATAGAAGGAAATTTTGTTGCTTTAAATACATGCCCTGGGTGGTGTGGCTCAGTGGATTGAGTGCCAGACTACAAACCAAAGGGTTCCCAGTCAGGGCACACGCCTGGGTTTCAGGCCAGATAATCAGTAGAGGGCACGCAAGAGGCAATCACACATTGATGTTTCTTTCCCTCTTTTGCTCCTTCCTTTCCCCCTCTCTAAAAATAAATAAATAAAATCTTTAAAAAAATACTGTACCCTTATCAAGAAACAAGACTTTAAAAAACCTAAACAGTTAATTTAAGAAGGTGGAAGTGAGGAAATTCCACAGAAAATAATAAAAATTCAGCATGAGTGAATAACAAAGGTAGAGTCAGAAGTCAGTGATATGAAGAACAAAATCATGGAGGAAATGAACAAAACTGAAAAATTAGTTCTTTGCCAGTACACCTAGCACCTATATCTTGGTTTCTAAATACCATTCTCCAATAAAATAAATAAGGATTCCTGAGAGAAATAAATTATTCTAGGCCTAGGGCAAGAAAAACACAAGCTACACCTAAAGTATCATCTTCAAAAAATAAAGACAAGGGCATGTCAAAATACACATACAAGCCAACTTAAAAGAGTTCCCAATTGCCAAAGCTGGAGCAATTTGAGCATTAAAATAAATGATGATAATTTTGGATTCAACACCCCCAAAATAACTACTCATAAGTCCATACTATAAATAAATACATATATACATACATACATACATACATACATAGGACAACTCTGTTTCCAAAAAAAAATCCAATTGGTAAATTTAGAAGGATTGAGGAAATAGAAAGTTATTATTACAATACCACATATTAGAATTAGTGCAGGCAAAACATGCCAATAAATCCCAAAATTAGTGGGAAAAACTTTAAGAAAGAACAAGATATCTGAATAAACTCAAAGTGTCTCCCCCAAAACATCTATTCATTACTATAGTAGATTTATTATATGTCCAAAATTCTTTGATAGTCCTCCCTTCAGGAAGAAGTTATTTTACCTCCCCTTGAGTGAGGGAGTAACTTAGTGATTCAGTTAAATTATGGGATAGGAAAAATAGTAATGTTAGAATGGAGAAACCTGGTGAACACTACATCAACCAAGTGATCAAGGTTAACATCAGTTAGAAAACATATTGGTACTACGTACTCTGTGATATAATGCAATGAGAAGGGCAGTGTCCCTCTATTATATTCTTTCCAAAAGTCCATAACCTCAGTCTATGAGAAACCATCAGACAAACCCAAAATGAGACACATTAATCAAAGTTCCTTACCAGCACTCTTCATAAGTGTCAACTGATAGTTGGTAACATAACAGAGTATCTTTGAAAAACAAGGGGAGACTAAGAAACTGTCACATATCTGAGGAGACTAAGAAAACAACAATGAAACTATTTATAGTTTACTAGCACTTCCATAACAAAGTCTCACAAACTGGGTAATTTAAACAACTGAAGTTTATTTTCTCATTTGTGGAGTCTAGAAGTCTAAGATCAAGGTGTCAGCAAGGCTGGTTTCTTCCAAAGTCTCTTTCCTCAGCTTGTAGAAGGCCATCTTCTTATGTTTTTACATGGTCTTCCCTTTATGCATGACTATGTCCTGATTTTTTCTTCTTATAAGGACACCAGACATATTGGATTAGGGCCCCTTCTAATGACTTAATTTTAACTTAATTACCTCTTTAAAGATCCTATCTCCAAATACAGTCACATTCTGAGCTACTAGGGGTTAAGACTTCAATATGAGAAGTTTGGGGAAGCTCAAGTCAGCCTGTAACATATGATACCATGTCTTGGATCCCGGAAGAGAAATGGGACAGTAGTGGAAAAACTGAGGAAATCTGAATATAATGTGTATTTTAGTTAATAGTGTTGTACTAATATTAGTTTCTTTGTTTTGATCATTTTACCATGGTTTCATAAGGAGTTAATGTTATAGGAAGATGAGTAAAGGCTATATGGGAACTTTCTGTAGTGTATTAATCTTCTGAAAGTCTAAAATTATTTCAGAAGGGTTAAAACTTATTGGTTATAAAAAACTAAAGTTTTTTGGAAATATAAATAAGGCAGACTAAAAAAGAGAAAATATTCAAATAAACAGAAAATGGGCAAATAATACACAGAATGAAAAGATGATATAAATGTTAAAAAACAGGACTGTGATTATTATCTAACAAACTTTTAAGAATTAGAGGAAACGGATAAAAAAAGGATAAATTGATAAAATAAAGGACAATAACCTAAAAATTATTCACTACCCAGAAAAGCTTCAGGCCTACATAGTTTTTTATAGTAATTCTTCCAAACTTTTAAGGAACAGTTAGTTGTTAAATTTTTATAATATTTAAAACTAAAAAAGAAACAAAAAACTCCCAAGTTCATTTTATATGATTTTGATTTCAAATCATAGGAGGACAATCCAAAAAAAAAAGGAATACCATTTTTGCTAAGCATGTAGATCCAAGAATCCTGAAGGAAATATTATCTAAACAAATGTTAAAATATATTAAAATAATTAGACATCATGATTCAGTAGAGTACATCTTAAGAGTAAAAGGATGTTTTAACATCAGGAAATACAAAAATGAAAAAACTATATGATTATTTTAATCAACATATAAAGTCATTCTGTATAGTTCAAATGCCTAATTTTTTAATGGTAAACTAGAAATAGAAAGAAACTTTCTTAACCTGGTAAAGCTTGTCTTTGTTAACATTGTACATAAAAATAAAATTTTTCATTACAATGTTTCCTTTAAGTCAAGAATGCTTACTATTAGTCATGCTGTTTAACATCATACTGAAAGTTAGGACTAATTCTTTGTATAAAAAAAGAGATGTGGACTTCAGGCCAAGATGGAGGTGTAGGTGGACACACTGTGCCTCCTCTCACAACCAAGATTAAGGACAACAAAAATATAGAACCAAAAAAAAAAGCCCAACCAGGACAGAGAGAAAATTAATTGTATAGGAGTCTGATAACGATTCACCCAGACTGGTAAGAGGGGCGGAGTCCACAGATGATGGAGTCGGTTTGCGGCGGGATAAGACAGTGGCTGGTGGTCCCGGGTGCACAGTCACCCCAGGCGTACAGATGGTGGTTGTTGGTTGCCAAACATGAGGAGGCCAAGCGGGGGGCGCACAAGGTGGTTGACTGCAGACACACCTTCACGCACAGATAAGGCAGGGGAAAACAGGCAGCAAGACAGACTGCACAAAGCAGGGCCCTGCGCCGGGATGTGAAGCCTAAAAGCACCCATTGAGAATACTTATGGGGGCTTAGGTGCCGGGGCGGAGTCCTAGCCTCACGAGAGAGTTCACTGGGGAGACCCACGGGGTCCTAGAACATGTGCAGGCCCACCCACATGGAAATCAATACCAGAAGGGCCCAATTTGCTTGGGTAAAGTGGCCGAAGGGACTGGAATCCATGAAACAGCATGGAGCAAGTGCCATTGTTCCCTCTCAGACCCCCCCCCCCACATCCAGCATCACAACCCAGCAACTGGGCTGCCCCACCCTGGTGAACACCTAAGGCCCTGCCCCTCCCTATGTAACAGCCTCGACCAGACAAAAACAAACAAACAAAAAAAAGCAAAAACAAAAACAAAAACAAACAAAACCAAGGATGGCTCAAACGGGAGAACAGACTGGGGCCCCAGAGCTAATTCATCTGAGTGACCAGGAGGTGGTCAACCTTTCAGATGCACAGCTCAAAGCACCGGTAGCCAACCTATCAGAAGCACAGTTCAAAGCACTGGTGATTAGGAAACTCACAGAATTGGTTAATTTTGGTGGCAAATTAGATGAACAAATGAAGGCTACAATAAATGAAATAAAGAAAAATGCACAGGGAACCAATAGTGATGGGAGGAAAAGTGGGACTCATATCAATGGAGTGGACCAGAAGGAAGAAAGAAACAACCAAACAGAAAAGAAGGAAGAAACAAGAATTCACAAAAATGAGGAGAGGCTTAGGAACCTCCAGGACATCTTTAAACGTCCCAACATCCAAATTATAGAGGTACCGGAAAGGGAAGAGGAAGAGCAACAAGTGGAAAACTTATTTGAACAAATAATAAAGGAGAACTTCCCCAATCTGGCAAAGGAAATAGACTCCCAGGAAGCTCAGAGAGTTCCAAAAAAGTTGGACCCAAGGAGGAACATACCAAGGCACATCATAATTCCATTAGCCAAGATTAAAATGAAGGAAAGAATTCTAGAAGCAGCAAGGGATAAAGGCAGAGTCACCTACAAAGGAGTTCCCATCAGACTGTCAGCTGATTTCTCAAAAGAGACCTTCCAGCCAAGAAGGGGCTGGAAAGAAGTATTCCAAGTGATGAAAGTTAAGGACCTACATCCAAGATTGCTCTATCCAGCAAAGCTGTCATTTAGAATGGAAGGGCAGATAACGTGCTTCTCAGATGAGGTCAAGTTAAAGGAGTTCATCATCACCAAGCCCTTATTATATGAAATGTTAAAGGGACTTATCTAAGAAGATAAAAAATAGGACAGTAAAAAGACAGCAAACTCTCAAATATTAACAACCACATCTAAAACAAAAGCAAACTAAGCAAACATCTAGACCAGGAGCAAGAACACAGAAATGGAGATCACATGGAGGGTTAGCAACAGGGGAGTGGGAGGAGGAGAGAGAGGGGAAAAGGTACAGAGAATAAGTAGCATAGATGGTGGGTAGAAAATAGACAGGAGGAGGGCAAGAATAGTGTGGGAAAATTTGAAACTAAAGGATTTATGAAATATGGACATGAACTAAAGGGGGGAATGTGGGTGGGAGGGGGTATGCAAGGTGGAGGGGAATGATGGAGGAGAAATGGGACAACTGTAATAGCATAATCAATAAAATATAATTAAAAAAAGAAATGTAAAGATAAAGAGATTAAACTGTCATTATTTGTAGATGATTTATCTAGCAATAAAATCAAGAAATATGAGAACAATTTAGAAAGTTCAGCAAGTTGATGGATACCAGATCAACATATAAAAATGAATAGCATTTCTCTACACCAACAATCTCCAACAAAAATTATAACTAAAAAGATGCCACTTTAAATTGCAACAAAACCCATAAATTCTCTAGTAGTTTATTAAGAATATATGAAACCTCACCAGAGGGGAGAGGGGATGGAATTTCAGGGGAAAAGGGAAAGGGTTTGGAGCAACAAGTATAAAGGATACTTGGACAAAAACTAGGGGGGGGGTGGAAATGGGAGGGAGGTGGGGAAGGCTGAGACAGTGGACTGGAATGGGAATAAAAGATGAAAAACTGTACAAGAACAACAATTAAAATAAAAAAAAATTAAATTAAAAAAAGAATATATGAAACCTCTATGGAAAACTTTTGAAACTCTAATAAAGGATTTAATAAATCATCTGAATAAATGGGGAGATATGCCATGCTCTAAAAGGGAATAATTTACTATATTTAAAATATCTATTCTCATCAAATGAAGCTACAAATTTAATGCAGAGCTAAACAAAATTCTATATCAGCTTTTAAGAAACTTGACAGCTCATTTTAAGTAGAATAATAAAAGTCAGCTGTGACAAAGAAGGAACAAGAGGTAGGCCCTCCCCAAGCAAACACTAAAACATACTACCCAACCATGGCAATAAATCATAACAGTATTGATAGGAAAACAAACAAGGGAAGGACTGGAACAAATAGAAGTCTCATAGATATACATGTGCATATAATGCACTTACAGGTATGATAAAGGATGATAGTTTGGGGAACATAGCTCATTAAATGGATAAAAATAATAACTGGATCTTTCTCCAATACCATGTAAAATTTTATGTTAAAGACCTGACTGCAACAAGTAAGACTTTATAGTAGTTTGTAACCTAAGAGAGTATTGTTGTGAAAAAGTATTGGAAGGTTCAAATGATATCCAAAAGTATAAGTAAATTGTAAGGCAAAATTCTGATTAAGTAAATAAAATTCCCTTTTCAAGGGAAGAGAGTGTAGACAAAGTCAACTGAAAGATGACACATTGGGTGTCTAAAATTGAGAAAGAAATGCTATCTAGGACAGGGGTCCCCAACCTCTGGGCTACAGATCAGTATCAGTCCAGGCCTGTTAGGAACTGGGCCACACAGCAGGAGGTGAACTTGAACTTAATGCATTTGAATCATCCCAAAACCATCCTTCCAACCCTGGTCTATGAAAAAATTGTCTTCCGTGAAACCAGTCCCTGATGCCAAAAAGGTTGGGGACTGTTGATCTAGAACACACCAGAATTGCTTGCAATACAACAGAACTATAGGAATCATAACAGGAACTGGACAAAGGATATAAACAAGGAGTTTACAGAAAGGTGAACACAACAGACTTGCAAGCACATGAAGAGGTGCTTAAGCTCATTAGTGAATAGAGAAATGAAAATTAAAATAGTGAGATATCGCAGTCCCCCTTATTAGTCCCCTTTATCCACAGTTTCACTTTATGTGGTTTCAGTTTCCCACAGTCAACCATGGTCTGGAAATATTAAATGGAAATTACAGAAATAATTCATAAGTTTTAAATTGTACATCATTCTGAGTGTTGTTGCAATGGCAGGTAATTGAAGACAGTCTGGCGGCCCATCCCTGGGCCTGGGCAGTTTCTACACCTACGCAGAAGTAGAATACTTTGAGCAATAGAGAAGTGGCCTGGTTTGTATATGTAGCAACATGAAAAGATTATAAAAACAGAGTTGTGTAAATAAAAAGTGAACAAAATAATGAAATATGTAAAAATTATATGACTAAAATTGTTTGTACACAAATAACATATAAACATGGGTGGGATCAAGGAAAAGAAAAGAGACTTTTTTAAAAGGGGAAGAAGAATGATTTCCTGTCTGTTGCCATCTAACTGTGGAAAAGTCTAGATTCATATTTCAGTGATGTAAATCATCTTTGAGTAACTTCCTCTCTTGGGGCCATTCATCCTCAGAAAACATTGTTTACAAAAACACCCAGCATCTCTATCATTTAGCTCAAGATCATAACTACAAGTGCAAGAGAACCAAGAACACAGTCTGATCCCCTCTAGAACAGATAGAGGAATTTGACAACACTCTGTCGTAAAGCAAAGAAAATGTTCTTCTCCCCCTCACTACTTTGCTGCAGACATGTGCAGAGAAACTTGCCAAAACTTTACATAGTGACAAATGTCTTCCATCTGTCTGGCTTCTTGTTCTTGAAAGGATTTTCAGAAATCAGGTCACACCTCCTGTGGGAAGATCTGTACATTTTGTGTGGGGAAAAAAATAACTCAAATTTAATTTTTTAAAAAAGAGATTTAATAAATATAAAATGAAGTAAGATCAACTAGAAGTGATATCTATTCCCATCCACAGACAAAAATCTTTGTATTCTGGAGTTCTTAAAGGTGACACTTTTTCAAAGTTAAATGCAGCACATCTCTTAAAATTACTAGGGTTTGGAGTTTGATGATTGATGATTGTTTTCCTGAAAAATATATTTTAAGTCTGCTCCTTTTGCAGAGGTAGCTGATTTCAAGTCTCATTTTGGTTTATTTCACTAGAATAATTCGGAGCCACATTTTATTTAAAATTTAAATAACAAGAGGACATTTATCAATGTCCTTATATCACCTCTGGTGTCCCTTATATCACCTCTTTGAACTTGACCATTTCTGAATAGGGTGAGACAATCCCTTATCAGGGAACCCAACATAAAGAGATTACCTATATGGACTCATCTTATTCAAATAACAATCCTACAAAAGAGGAAGTATTTTTTTTTCATTTTATAGAGGAAGAAAATAAGGTTAAGAGAAGTTATATAATATGCCCAATATCAAAATTTTTAATTGCTCAGGAAGAGAAAATAAATAAGTATAGTCTGTCAGACAAAATAAATGTCTAATGTTAATACTATAATCTGTTTCAAAATATATGATAATGATCACATACTTTGAATTTCCTAGTGATTTAATTAAACATGCCATTTATATTAGTGTTTGGCTACAATATCTAAGTGAAAATATATTTTTTGTTAATCTTAAATTATTAAATTTCCCTTTTTTTCTGTTGGTTTATTCATAGAGTAGCTCTTCACTTCTGATTACCCAGCTGATAATCTGCAGCTTTTTAAAAATTCTAAATAACTTTTTTCTAGACTCTAATATTTTATACAATAAAAACAATTCAGCTGTTCATAGTAATTTTTCAGAGGAAGATATATAGCTTGTGCCAATGGACACTTCTAATCCAAAAATAATAACAATAAGGCCATAAAGTAAATAAAAAAAAAATGTTCACGATTGGAATTTAAAATAAGGAGCTTTGGTCAGATACCCAAAATGAGAACTAAATGTAGGGTTTATTAGTATACTTTGAACCCTATGTTTTAAGTTATCATTTATTAGGTGCTCATTATGTGTCAAACATTATGCTAAATGCCCTTAAAAAATCATCATTGAAATTGTATGTGACCAATACTCTCCTTAATTTATATTGCAACTTTATATGATCCTTCTCATTCTCTCTAAATAATAGTTAAGAAATTTGGGATACAAAGAGGTAAAATGGTTTGCCTAAGTGTACACACTGAATAAGTAAAAGAGCTGAATATGATGTCTATATCATAGGTGTAATGGTATGAAGACTGGTCAGAAGACCTGGGTTCAAGTTCTTATTCAAACTGATGAGTTAAGCGTATGTCTCTACCTCATTGCTCCACATTCAAATGTAATGGCTGTAAGTAAGTGCACAAATATGAATAGTAGCTGATCAAAGATTTGACACAATTCTCTGGAATCATACTGATGATAAGCCAGAGTGGTAGCAACTAAGTGCAGGACACGTTCTGGAGAAGGTAGGGATACAGATGGAAACTACTCTTCCAGGAGAGTTTCCAGAAAGATTTTAAACTCAAAGTAACTTCATTTCAAAGTAGATGTACAATCTGAAGACTTCCTTCTGAGCAGTTATACAAGTTGGCACATCCTTTCCTTGTGTGCAGTGATGGCATTTATTCCCAAACTAAAAATCAAGAGCTATTCTGCATAGAGAATGAAAGAAATACCTAAGAAGAAATAAAACTTTAGAACAGTTACTAGTTCTCACAGAGGAAAGGTCTAGGATGGGCCACAGATTGCCAACTTCATTTCCAGGCATCCAAAAGGGAATGAAGCCTGAGAGTCAAGGGAGATGTCTACTAAGGAAATAGGCCTAAACATCTGGCACAAGAATGCATACTATTTAGCTGTATAAAATAACCTAATCCTTTGATGAGTAAGGATCACACTTGAGGTGAATTGATAGTATAAAAGAGAAGGACTTGTATGAACAAGCAAAATAACTGAACCTGGAACAAGGAACAATAATTCAGGGATCAAATGATAATTTAATAGGTATTTTAATTAATATTCTCAAAGAGATTTAAGAAAATGAACATACAATTCTGAAAAGGAAACAATTAGAACAAGAGAAAGAGTTCATGGAAATTAAAAGAGATTGACAAATGAAAACTAAATTAATTTTTTAAAGGAAGGAAAAATAAGAAAATCTCCTAGAAAGCAAAGTAAAAAGAGAGAGAGATGGAAAATGCAAGAAAAGTTAAGAAATATAGAGATCAGCCCAAGAAAGCTGAATACCTAGTTGTAGGAGTTCCAGAAAGAGAAAACAGGAGGAAATCAGTTAAAGCAGTAATAAAAGGAAATTTCTGAGTGGAGAAGTCTAAAAGGGCCAATTAAGTGGTAAGATTGATGAATAAAAAGAATTGCATCTAAGCACATCAACATGAATATCCAGAACCCCAAGGAAAAAGAAAATATCTTAAAAGTTTCCATGAAAGGATTACCTGCAAAGATATAGTAAATCAGATTAACATCAAATTTTTTTTGCCAGCAACAATGAATGTTAAAAAACAACATAACATCTTTAAAACTCTGATTAACACATATGCTGTATGTTATAAGTATTGTATACCATGTTTGTACAATTAAGTAAGGCAAAGCAAGGAAAGTGTTAAGAAAATCATAAGGAAGGGAAAATACACTTACAGTTTGTATTGAAAAAAAAATCACATGTAAGTAGACCCATGCAGTTCAAATCGGTGTTGTTCAAGCATCAGTTGTAGATGTATCCAGTGATTGCTTTAAAGCACTGTAATATCCTTTGGGGGAAATGTCAGTCTTGGTACCTATACTAAGTTTGCCATTGCAGGAAGGGTGAGGGGTGGGGAACCTGTAAAAGACTTTTAGCCAAAAGGATTAATCCTTTCCTAAACTGAAAAAGTATTTCATAGAACAGCCTATCCACCTAAATATTCTTATAGGTCAAGTTTTTTCCTGTAGGAAGAAAAACTAGGATGAGTAAATGCCCAGCCAAAGTAGAAATTACACATAGAAAAAATTTTTACTAGAAGCTGAACAGCAAATAAGGCTAAAGATCAGCAAAATCAGCCCCAATACATGTGCCGTTGCTGTTCTGGGTAAAAGCTCAATAATATTGTTGGCTACAAACTCTCCCTAGCACTAATGAGCTGCCTATTTAACAAAGTGGCCGTGAAGCTGCTGAAGTTATCAAAATCCGAATGCACTGCTTTAATAACCTTGCTTGAATAGCCCAGTGAATACCAATCCAGAGCTGCAAAGAGGAAACAAATAAGGCCCTAGTGGTTCTGTACCAACCAGGTGAGAATAACATGAACAACATACGTCTAGGCATCCCAGTATGTTACACTATAATCATAAAACACAGTGCATGTTGGAAAAGAGTAGCCTTAAAACCTGAACAGTGAACAACAAACTACTGCCTTTCCAAAGTTGAAAATAAAATTTAACTTATCCAGCAGCTGAAACTATAAAATCAGTCTAGTGAGGGCACCAGACCCTCTCCAGACAGTAGGCATATACTCTTGTTATTTATTTAGCAGTCTTAGAAATCCCATTTCTGCTTCCAAATGCTTATTCTAGAAAATGGTAAGTAATTCTGTAGCATTGCTGCACCATAATAAATAACCCGTTTTTGAAATTTTAAGGCCAACTACAGAAGGAAATTGAAATAGGTTGTTATTATTAAGAGGAAGTAAGGTGCTTCAAAATGCCTAAACATTGATTATCTTGAGGGAAATAACAGGTATACTGAGTCCCATGCTTTAGAAACCTGTGAAACAGCTTCCTGTTGACTTGAAGTGAATTCAGAGGATCTTTTAAAATCTGGAAACTCAGATCATGCTTATTCTTACTTTGAAATGGAGTTCTCTTTTCAGAGAGAGAGAGAGAGAGAGAGAGAGAGAGAGAGTGTGTGTGTGTGTGTGTGTGTGTGTTCAACCCAGTGTACATTGAAAATGCTTTCCATAAATGTTCTATTAATAAATCACCAAGGTAAAGTCAAACACTGGACATGTATAACATGACCTGCATTTAGATGAGCATACATGAACAGATCTCAGCATTATAATCAAAAACAGTAAAACTTCAAAATTAAAATGACACATTTCCTGATTTCTGTTTCTGACATTTCATTGCTGGTGTACAAAAATGCCTTTGATTTCTGAATAATGACTTTGTATCCCACTGTTTTGCCACATTCACTTACTAGGTCAAGTAGTTTTTTGGTGGTGTCTATAGGATTTTCTATGTATACTATCATGTCATCTGTAAACAATGACAGTTTTGCTTCCTCCTTTCCAATTTGGATGCCTTTTATTTCTTTTTCTTGCCTGATTTCTGTGTCTAGGACTTCTAATACTATGTTGAGTAGGAGTGGTGAAAGCAGACATCCTGTCTTGTTCTTGATGTTAGGGGGAAAGCTTTAGTTTTTGCCCATTGAGGATGATGTTGGCTGTAGGTCTCTCATATATGGCCTTTATTATGTTGAGGAATGCTCCCTCTATTCCCACTTTGCTGAGTGTTTTTAATCATAAATGGATGCTGTACCTTATCAAATGCTTTTTCTGCATCTATTGATAGGATTATGTGATTTTTATCTTTTGTTTATGTGATGTATTACATTTATTGATCTGCAAATATTGTACCACCCTTGCATCTCTGGGATGAATCCCATTTGATCACGGTGTATAATCTTTTTAATGTATTGCTGGATTTGGTTTGCCAACATTTTATTGAGGATTTTAGCATCTGTGTTCATTGGAGAGATGCAAATTAAAACCACAGTGAAATACCACTTCATACAAGTGAGAATAACCATCAAAACAAATCAAAAAACAATAAGTGTTGGAAAGGTTGTGGAGAAAAGGAAACCCTAGTACACTGTTGGTGGGAATGCAGACTGGTGCAGCCACTGTGGAAAACAGTATGGAATTTCCTCAGAAAACTAAAAATGGAACTGACTTTTGACCCAGCAATTCCACTGCTGGGACTATATCCTAAGAGCCTGAAACACCAATCCAAAAGAATCTATGCACCCCAGTGTTCATAGCAGCACAATTTACAATAGCCAAGTGCTGGAAGCAACCTAAGTGCCCATCAGTAAATGAATGGATTAAGAAACTATGGTACATTTACACAATGGAATACTACACAGAAAAAAAAAAAAAAGGAGCTTCTACCCTTTGCTACAGCATGGATAGAACTAGAGAGAATTATGCTAAGTGAAATAAGCCAGGCCATGAGGGACAAATACCATATGATCTCACCTTTAAGTGGAACCTAATCAACAAAACAAACAAGCACCAAAATATAACCAGAGACATTGAAATTAAGAACAATCTGACAGTAACCAGAGAGGAGGTGGGAGGGGATAATGGGGGGAAAGGGTGAAGTGTTTTCAAGAACCACTAAAAGGGCACATGGACAAAACCAAGGGGGGTGGAAGCAGGAGAGGGAGGTGGGGATGGCTGGGGTGGTGTGGGAGAGGTGGGGGGTAAATGCAGACAAACATACTTGAACAATATAATAATTTAAAAAAACAAAATTAAAACGACAAATTTGATCGTGTGCATAATCATAGACTTTTAGTATTTTAAGGAGCCCTACAGGTCACCTAGTCCAACCCCCTCAATTCACAGATGAGGAAACTTAGGATTAAAAAGGCAACTGCTGCCCATGGTAACACCGTAAGTAAAGGATGTGGTCCAGGCTAATGCCAACATCAATTTCTATGGCCAGTATTTCCACCAGGACCCACAGTCATTACAAGCCTTCACAATAATTAGGAATGAAACTAAATCATCTTTTAAATAATAAATTACTATAAAAACAGATAAACTAAGAATACAGCTGAAGGCACTATTTGGGAAGACAGAAGATACAATACAGAATATTTACTAAACTTCTTATGTAATAAGAATTCTTCAATTAGTTTTTAGGGAATACCAAGGAGAAACAGTTCACTATTCAGTTTAGAGATGAAATAATTGAGACTTAAAAGTCTCAACAGCAGAAGGCATCTAAAAGCCCATTGACCTACAACCCAGGTAAAATCTCTGTGTTGTTCCTACAGGTGACTTCTTCACCACTACCATGACCCACAAGAGAGACATAGGATATATTTGGCCTAAAGTAAGATGGTCATTTCTTTTGCACTCTACAAATTGCCCTGTTCTATTAAAAGCAGAGATCTGCATTGGAATCAGTGTTGGAGACATATAGTTGTGTGATGAAGGAAAGAAAGTGAAGTGACCCCCTCAGGAGTCAGCATATCAGTGATACTGATGTTCATAAAAAGGGGTTTCCACAGCATTGTGACCTTTCCTTTATTGCCCTGTAGCCTTTTTTTTTTTTTTACCAAACAGCAGGTGTGGCATTCGTTTGGTTTCCTCTTCCTCTGCGTGTTGCTCCCCTAGCAATATTATTTCCACAACTTAACTGTGCTAGTGTTTATCAACCATGTTTCCAGAGCTTACTTGTTGTCTCTTTGGATAGGCCACTTAAGAATTCATAGAACAAAGAGTTGTAAACGTGTTTGAATATCAAATTCTTTCCCACATTTCAATTGTGCAGAAACATTTCCAGACAGGTAACACAGCCGATAAGAGACAAAACTGGGACTTGAAGCAAAATTCTGACTTAACCTAATGTTTTTCTCACCATATTTGATTTTACAATTGGCCTAGAAAGAATAAGTGTATATTACTTATTTGAGCCAAATACATTAATTGTTTCAAGCTGTTACTATATTATATTTTTGAATAACAAGATGAAAACAAAATTGCTAGGACATAGCAGCATCGGATAGTAGAAAGATAATGCAAGCTTCATTGCTAAACTAAATTTGATTTAGAGTCCCTAATTTACTAGCTGTGTTATTTTAGTCAGGTTGCTCAACTTTTCCAAAGTTGCAACTACCTGATAGTACTAAGAATCAAATGTAGTGGTACATCCATGACTAAGAATTAAATGTAGTGGTACATATAAAACATCTAACATATTGTAGGTGCTCAGTATATAGTGGTTTCCATTATTTCTAACCTGCCACTAAAGAACTGTGCCACTCTGGCAAATTTCTTTAGCCATTGGGTCCTCAGTTTCTTCCTCTCTAAAAGGCAAAGATGGGAAAAAATGATGAATTCCAAAGTCCCTTTCAGTTTGTCAAGAAATAAGTAATTCCCAAAAGTTCCTTCATGTTGATTTAAATTCAACAAACACCTAAGTACCTTACATCCATCCTAGGCACTGAGGAGTTTCAACTGCCACCAGGAAAAGTATCTATGATTTCAGCAGAATGGGACCAATTGTGTATAGTACTTTAAGTTACACAAAGAAAAACTACTATGCAAAACCAAAGTACTTACCTTCAAGGAAAACTCTACAAGGACATCACAAACCTAATGTAATAAATAAAAATAATTTAAAACACACCTTAAATTATTACTCTGCTTTTTTGCTAGGGTTGAAGATGAGAATCAAAATATACTACAGGACTGTAACAAAAGACTAAAGAGACATTTAGAACAACTAAGAGCACTTTTTGCAAAGAAAGATATGAACAATAAACTTCCCATGAGAGTTTTATGATAGACTGTAAAATTTAAGATATATGTGTCATTCTGAAATAGAGGGGAATATAATTTGTAAGAGGTGTTTTACAGTGATAAACATTAATGTAAGAAGGTAGTTGACCATGTTCTCACATTACTTTTTAATTTTGTGTTTTAGATTTACATTCTCTAAAAATAAAATGTAATGTAATTTCAATGATTGAATCTTGTAAGCAAAATGTGGGGAAATAGTAACTGATTTTAAATGAAAATTTTAACTGTAAAGTTTTTCCATAAAAAAATTTATAATCAATGGATTTTTTTCATTACACATAAGGCTTTTTAAAAAGCCTACAGGTTTAAAATATATTTAAAGTCATGGTTAGAGCTCCTAATTATGGTTTCCCCAAAACTAATCTGAGGTTTACCCTGTTCCCATATCTGTGCAATATTATTACCCATATAATATTAGATTACACATCTTAGATGATAAAGTGTTATCAACAAAAAACTTTTGCCTTATGTGAGTATGAAAAGACAAAAAAGGCCCACTTAAATATTATCTCAAATGTGTGAAATAAAATAATATAAATGCAACAGCTGTGTTCTATGGGTTAATTTTTGTCCTAAAAGAGGATAAAAAGTACACTCTGTCCCCCAGCATGCTTTGTGTGCAAAGGTCCAGAGAGCCACAGAAATATGATGTAGGTATATACATATCAATCCTTTTTCTTGGACAAGTCACTTCACCTTCCTAGTTCTGTCTCTTTATCTATGAAACAACAAGAAGAACCACCTGATGATCTCTCTTTCTTCAGTTGCTACAATTAACGTCTGTGTGTGCTTTCAGTACAGCATTAGAGAGACTCATGAGGCAAAAGCACTCATATCAGATCACATGAGAGCACTATCCTGCTCTTCATGCATGCTACCAGGACGAGGCAGCTTCTGTAGACAGCCAGGCACTAAATGGCCTGGCTTCATGCCTTGGCTGAAAACACCATCCGTGACTATGAAAGCACTTAAAGAGGAAACTGTTTTCTGAATGCAATCCAAAAAATAGGTAGGGGGCTGTGAGCCCTCACAACCTCAGACCCTTTTATCTTGCCTGGCAGAGGCACTTTCATTTAGGTAACTTATGCTTTCTGAGCCTTAAGAGAAATAATTTTGAAAATGAATGGTTCTCATCCCAGTCCCATGTCTGATGCTTGAAAATACACAGATTTTTATGCAGCAACTACATTATATGCAACAATCCTAGGACACCTTTGTAAGACAGAATTTAGCATAATTGAAAGTATGAAATGGGCTCAAATCCTGGCTCTACTAAACTGCTGTGTAATCTTGGAAAAGAAATGTAATCTCCCTGTACTTCAGAGTTTTTTGTCTGTAAAATAAGACAACTAATAAAACCTAACTCATAGGGATGTTGTGAGTATTAATTAAAATGTAATACATGCAAAGCAGTTAGCACAGGGCCTAACATAAAGTAAATGAAGGAAGGAAGGAAGGAAGGAAGGAAGGAAGGAAGGAAGGAAGGAAGGAAGATAACTGATCCTAGGATCAGGGGCCCCCTTTTTGAGTTTATCTGAAGGTCACAAACAATTTGCTGGCAGTGAATGACGTCTGCTGAGCTTTCACCTTCTGAGAAAACAGTATGACGAAGACTGAAAGCTGAGATCAGCTGTTACTAATAGGATCATGCAGAATTCAGGAAGAAATAAAATTATCCTAAAGTGGGAAAGAGTTACTCTAGTTTAAGACAATATCTTTAAAAGAGATAGAACACATGCACAAACAAAAACAAACACACACACTTAATATGGTCATACAGAAACAGAGGGGTGTTTTTTTATTTAGGCCTTCTCAAGTGTTGCCAGCATTAAAAGCTACAGAATTTTATAATTGGATGGCTCCTTACAGATCATCTAGTTGAACTCCCTGACTTGATAGACAGGTAGCTGAGGCCAAGAAAGTTTAAGAAACTCATTTGAGGGCATTCAGCAGTAAACCGCAGTGCCAAGACAAACTTTTGGACTCCCCCATTTGCCCACCCAGTACTCACTCATCCTGGCATCTTTCAGCATCCTGCCCTTGTTGCTCCAAACAAAGTATTAAGACACATGCGCACACACACACACACACACACACACACACACACACACACACACAGGTTTCTCACTTTTGCTCAGGTTCTCAAGAAATACAGAAGCAACCTTGAACCCCTACCCACACCAGACCTTTCCAGAGCCTCAGATGTGGGAGTTCAGGAGAATAATCGTCAATCTCTGGTCGTCTTTGGGGCTTCTGTTATCTATCTCTGTTCTTCTCTCACATCAACTCTTAAGGTCTACTTCTAGAAGTTTCTCACCTCAAAGATCAGGCACTTCCCAGGGCAGAAGTTACCACCCGTTCATTTACAAATTCTCATATTTCCACAAATGCTATACATAAGTTTCCTCCAAGCTCCGTGAGTGGGTTCAGTCAGAACAAATCCCTCCCTCACTCCCTCCCTAAAATAACTCACCCAGGTATCTTTATAAAATGCATGAGAATGTGGAGGGCTGGGGAGCCCTTGGGTATGCCTGACAGGACAACCTGAGAAAGAGGGAACCAAGGAAGGGGATACGGATTAGGGGGAGGAGGGAAATGGGTATAAGGAACTGACCAAATTGCAAAGTCTGGATCCTGGAGACAACTGTGCTGTTGCGACTGACTCACTGCTAAGAGGGAACTGAACTGCCAAGGGGTTTGCACTGTTTTAATTACAACAGACTGGTACCTCGAATTAACACAGGTAGGAAGCAGGGAAAAACTACCCCGAAGTGGCAGAAACGAGCAGCTCTCTGTCTTCCTCCAGTTCCTTGTTGTCTCTCATCTGGTGCTGGCCACTCTCTGCCTGGGGCGGGGGAGGGCGGGCGGAGCGGCACATCCCCAGCTCTCCAGGTTCATAGCATCATCCCCGCCTGGGAACTCCCCACCACTCACTGTTCTCCCAAGGATTGAGGAGAAGCCTAGGGCACCAGAGATTTTTCTCAGATCCACCTAGTGCTCTCCCCGCTCCCCAGTCCCTAGCCTCTTGCAGGGAAACTGATCTAGGAGAAGCTTTTGCTGAGGGTCTGAGGCTGACAAACTGGGGCGCTTCTTGTCCCGAAGCACATGAGCCCGCGTGGGGTGTCCCTCAGCCTCAGTCTCTGCTGGGAGGATGGGGAGGCATGTGTGTCACATCCAAGTATTCCTACCCCACACGCGCGCCCACCCCTGAAACCGGAAGGAAGGCTTTCCTTTTGCCTTTTTCCCGCTCCCTACCTGAATTCTGGGACCAAGTTAGGCTGCAATCCGTAGAAAGCAGCGGAGAGAGTGACGAGCCACCCGGGCTTGTAACTCCCGTTCTCGCACTCCAGATAAGGCGGAGACCACTTAACATGGCTCTTGTCCCCTCCAAACCCGTCCCTGCGCCGCCAGCTATGGCCCAGGCCCCGGGGCCCCTGATTAGAGCCGCGGCGGTGTACGTGGGTCCGCCACTTGCGCCGGAGGCCATGGAACCACTCGGTCTCCAGTGTAGCGTTGGCCAGGTGGTGTGCAGAGGATGACAGGTCCTGAAGCAGGATGCGACTCTCCTCGCGCGTGGCCTGGAGGAAGACCTGCGGGGCGGACGCGGACAGCGACTCGGTGCTGAAGGTGATGGCCGCCCGGGAGATGCTGGGCTCGCCCTCCAGGAGACTCCGCACCAGTGCCTGGTACCACTCCAGGTCGTCCTGGAAGTTCTGCTCTCGCGACTTATTGCTCTGCAGCATCGTGTTGAGGAAGTTGGTAGCGTGTGTCAGCGTGTCCAGTGCCCCGTGCAAAGAGGGATGGGAGCTGGCTAGGGCTGTCGACTTCCCCGGCAGGCCCGCCAACTCATAGCGGCTGGAGCAGTTGGCTCGCTTCAGCTGGTGGGAGTCCCCGGTGTAGAGGTAAGAGGCCACGTCCATGGGCACCTCCTCGGCGAGTTTCTGCGCCAAGATGGTGCCGTCGGTGGAGCGGCTCCAGGGAGCCGAGGGGTCCGAGAAAGAAGCTCCAGCCGGCTGCTGGGCGTGCTGCTTCCCCCTCAGGGTCCTTTCTCGAGGGGAACCCGGACGTCCCGCAGGGTCGCGGCTGGCGCCAACAACTCCCAGTCCCAGATGAGTGAGCAGGAGGCAGAAGAGTAAGGGATAAGCCATGGCTCCCATCCGCCTCTCAGAGGAGAGGAGGTAACGGGAAGAGTCACTTTTTAAATTTTGGTCGTCAATTTATCAACAGTAAGACTTTTACTAGGAGTCTTCCCCCTTCTCCTGTTGGCACTCAGTCGAAAAGGACTTTAAAATAAGAATGCCTCCAAATCTTACTGTGGCTAAGCTACCGTCACAGGAAATCGAATCACCTGTGGCAACGCCGGCTGCAGCCGCTCCACGATGGGTCCGCTCAAAATTACGCACCTCACAGCCTTGAGCCGAACAGGTTACCTCCCCTCTGGCTACTGGCAGCTATAGTTAGCCTGCTTACGTCTTTCTGCTCGGCAGCTTCCACCGCCGCTCTCATTGAGGTGTGTTCAAGAGCTGCTGGAGCTGCTGCCGCCGCGGCCGCCGCAAACGCTGCTCCATCGTCTCACCCGGGGCAGGTCGTTCCCGCCTCCCAGCTCTGGCTCCTCCTCCTCGTTCTCTTTGCCCGGAGGCGCGGAGCGCGCTCACCCAGACCGGCACCAAGAGCGCAGAAGCCAGTTCCACGGAGCGAAGACTTCTGTTAAGGCGATTGTCTCTGGGGTCCAAAGGGCCAGGCAACTGGTTAATTGGAGCTTTGGGTTTGGCCACAAACCACACTCCTACCTCTCCCTGCTCTCGGGAGGAAAGCCTGTTTAAAGCGGCAGCTTGGCCGCAACCAAACCCTTGTAGGGCGGCATCAAGTCCTTCTTGTTCCCTGTTTGGTCGACTCCTGTGTCAATTAGCCGACTGCCATTTGCTGGGAATGGGGCGGGAACTGTCCAGTGCTGAACCCGAGGCGGCACAGAGGAGGCGCAGAAGGAGGTGGTGGCGCGAGATGCAGCAGAGCCGAGCGCTTTCACCCACTCGCGTTCCCCGATGACTCTGAAACCTGAGGGGGTTGGATGAGGTGGGCGGGAGTGAGGGGAAAAGCAGAGCTTTTGTGGCTCAGAAGGAAGGAAACTTGTACGTACTGAGGAGGAGGATGTTGGCGTCTTGCATGCTTAGTTCAATCAGCCTTTTTGCCCAAAAAAGAGGGAGAAAGGAGTTTTCATTTCTGACTTAAATCGGAGGGGAGGGACGTAGGATGGAGACGTGTCCTCTCGAGCATCTGCTCATTTTTGGCAAATCATCAAATCCTCCTCCTTGTCAGTTGAAGAAATGATTAAAACCTACTTGCAAAGGTCTTAGCTATGAGGGAGTAATGGAGACATCTACTGGCTGAGCTTTTAAAAAAAATGTCATATTTAGAGAACCTGTGCTTGAAAGGGGACTAGAATGAAATGGAACCTGTAAAAGTATGCAAGTGAAGATTTGGAAGGGAGAGAGCCTGTGCAAGGGGCAGGGTTAAGACTGTGAGAGAATGAGAACGGGTGAGTGTGCATTGAGTGAGAAGGGAAGTCATCCCTAGAGACAGACATCCCAGCAGAAGAAAGAAGGGGTCAATAAGTATGTCAAGTTTCCTCCCAAGAAATTGGAAAATCCCTTAACAACATCTAATTGTTCTACTTGAAGCTTTAAGAATGTCTTCTGACATTCTGAAAATACTAATTAGTACTAGATATGTAGTGTTTTTGCACCTCCACTTTCCATATGCACCTCTATTTTCAAATTCCCCAAGAAAGACAAACAGAAAATTCCAAATTCATTTCAAATCCCAACTAATAAAAGTGTCACCTGTAGTATTCTAAAACAGCACTGCTTAGATTTACTTTATCTTTTTATTTTGTTCTCATCACTGAGAAAATACCTAAGCACTGAAATGTAAGCTCCAAAGAACAAAAGTTTGTCTGCATTCATCACTGTAGTATCTTGAGCATCTAGAACACAAAAAATATGCCTGGCACATAGTATTTTCTCACAAAATATTTGCTAAATTAATGAGTAAAGTAGAAGATCATGATGCTAAAGCTAATAATTTAAAAATCCATCTCCACACCTAAGGTGAGAGTCTGCCTGATATGTCAATGATGAGGGCTTTTGGAATAAGACATAGCAACCAGTTTCCCAAACTGCAGTGCATGGTCTCCAAGTGAGTTTATAGCTATGAAAAGAATGGTTATTAAATTTGTATTTACTTACAAGTAGATTTCATGTTCATATCCAACTTTCTGTTTAAATTTTCCTTTGTAGTGTATGCTCCTTTGCTGAATAAAGGTCATCCCAGTTTAATGCTCTACCACAGCACATGTAGTAACAATAGCAGGAGGGAATTTCTGTTTGTTTAATGTATCAGAGTATACAATACAATATAACCTCCATCTATTTTGTCATCTAAAGATTGAAGTGTAATTTTGTCATTAGCTTATTTTTTAGAAAATGTACATAACATTAACAATTCTTTAGCTTTCTAGTATTACACTTTAAAAGTTTTATTAGCAGGTCCTTTTGTAAGTAATTCAGTGACACAGCAAAATTGAAAGACCTGTGTTCTGGTCTTGGCATTGTTTTTAGCAAGATTCATGGCCACTGGCAAGACATTTAAAGTTTCTGTGTCTTGGGGCACAAATTGTATCTGGGCCTCATGATTTGTCAGTAAGGCAGCACAGAAATAGCATATGAGCCACTCTCCAGGAGTGTCTGTCCTTCCTCTAGTGCACATCTAATAAGAAAAGAGCAGGCTATGAGAAGTTCCTGCAAGTTAGCATTCTTTTCAGTGGATTGCCTTCAGTCTACATTGCCAAACAAATGGGGTGAACTAATTGGGTCTAGAGCAGCACTGCCCAATAGAAATATAATGAGAGCCACAAAATGTAATCCATATATATAATCTTAAATGTTCCCATAGCACATTTAAAAAGAAAAATGCTAAATTAATTTTAATAATATATGTTATTAAGTTCAATACATCCAAAATATTATCTCAGTATGAAAACAATATAATAATTATTAGTGAGATATTTTACATTTTCATATTAAATATTTAAATTCAAATCTGAATTTTATACTGATAGCACTTTGCACATTTCAAGTGCTCAATAACCATTTGGGGCTAGATATTACCATAGAGGGCAAGCTCTAGAAGATCATGCAGTGTGGTCTAGAATGCTCCAGAAAGCTTAGGCGCACTCAAGATAAGGCACCATGTTTGAAATGCTCTAGGAGGCCTGATCCATTTAATACATCTGGAGTCAAGGTAACTGAGTAGGTACACCACCTATGTCTATGTTAGTGTGTCTATGTAAAGGAGATAATCTGAAAGAGATTTTTATAAGGGACCAAGATTTATCACATACACACACACTTCTAAGCAGACTACAAAATTCAACACCAGCTCACAAAGACATATCACTCATCTAACAAATGTTGATTGAGCACCAAGCATTGTGGTTAGTTAATACTGGGACAAAATAGACATATCTACACAGTAAACACATGAACCTTACAATCAAGTGGGTAGAGAGAGATAATAAAAAGCTATCATATAGTTTGAAAAACTGCATATTGTGATAAGTACCATGAAGAAATAAATGCTGTAAAGTGATAAAGAGTTCATGGTATTGGGGAAAAGAGCTTTTTATGTAAAGAGATAAAGGGTAGAAAGATTTCTGTAACAAGATAACAACTGAGCTGAGACATAAAGAATGAGGAGTAGAGTGAACAATTTAAGGGCATGATGGAGAGAAACTTACACTTGGTAGAGGGAATAAGTGTGTAAATGCATTAAGACTACAAATATCCCATTCTTAGCAGGAAAGGGGATTGGAAGAAGGTAATTGCAATAAGCTGAAGTTCATATGTAATATGCAAAGTACAAACAATTGAGACCAAAAGAAAATTATTTTATAAAATAATGAAATGATCCTAGCATGACTAGTACCCCACTACCACCAAGTACGGGAATCTGATTTGTAGATGTAGATCAATATCCCTGTGTGACCTCAAAATTAAGAACAAAGTCATCTAAATACTTATTGATACTGAGTAGGAGTTTGACTATTTTATATATATATATATATATATATATATATATATATATATATAAAAGATTTTAAGCCCTGTATGAAAAGGCCCAAAGATTTTTCATCACACCCTGAAAAGTCAATCCAATTGCTTCAGAACTATCAAGTTTGCATTTATTAAAAAAGCAATATGCAATGGAGTTGTTAGTTGTCATTGATTGACTTATCACTACTATTAAAAAAGATGTGATATTAGTATACCCGTAAGCAAGACAAACTAAACAAGGTCAAAAACTGCTGAGACCAGGTTTTATATGAGCAGTATAGGTATAGTTATTTTAAAGATTTACATAAGTGCTGCTTTAAATCATTTAAATAAGCAAGGATTAAGACAGTGGGATGTGGTAAAAAGACACTTGATTTGCCATTGGGAGATTCAGCTCTACTCTTGGCTCTGCCGTTGTTTACTCATGTGACTTTTGACAATTTTCTTAACTTCTTTGAGAACTTTTGCTTCATTTGTAATGTAAGAGTGATGTACTAGATACATCACAACTGTAACAGTTGCAGCTGAGTGATGAATAATGGCCCAGGTATATTTTTCATGAACTCATTCTTGCTAGTCATAGACTACAAAGTAAATACTATTTTTGGAATAATTAATGCTACACCTCAGTGAACAAAGTGGCACAACTTTAATCAAGTTCCTGATAAAGCAAATAAAACTACAAATAGCATACTCTATCAGTATAACACAAAATGAAAAATCCAGTTTTTATTGGTGGTCTTACTGAGATTCTGGATTTCTCTAAACTTATGCTACCATGTGCCTCACATGCCCATTTGGAAAATGAAGATCATAGTGTTCATTATACAAGAGGGGTAGTTTTGAAATTTCTGGATTCAGAAGTATCATTAAAGAATTCTCATCATCCCTGTGGGTCTGGGTGGAACTTGAGAATCTGCATTTTAATAAGCACCACAGGTGATTTTTGACACAAATAGAGCACATGCTGATAAATACTGCCTTGAGCCATGGAAAATAACTCTAAGATAATAGAAGAGATCACTTGATAAAAACAAAGCCTTCTTATAAGTTGTAGACTGCATGGGGGAAAAAGAAAGCACTTATAAAGAGTATCATCACCATCACCATCATCATCATCATCATCATCATCATCCTCTAAACATTTCTCTAGTGATTACAGCAGCCAGACATTGTTCTAAGGAATTTACACACTTTAGCTCATTTAGTCTGTCTTCACTACTACACCATGAGTTTGGTACTGTTACCATTTTACAGATGGAAAACAAACAAAAATGAATTGCCCTGAGTAATATAGCCATTTGACTTCAAATGTCACAGTCTTAAGCACAAACAGTGTCCCAAACTTTGATATGCATGAGATTCACCTGGAAAGCTTTTGTCAGAGCACAAATTAATGGCTTTACAAACCCCAAAATTTCTGACTCAGTAGGCCTGAAATAGGACTTGAGAATTTACATTCATAACAAATCCCCAACTGATACTGATACTAGTATTCCAGGGACCCCCCTTTGAGAGCTACTGCTCAGTGTTGTGGTTTTCACCATTATAATATGTCACTACTGTATGCTTACATTTTCTGTGTAGAGCAAGAGCAGAGCAGACTTTTTGGACACTTTTGACAATCCAATATGGAGTCACTGTTAAGCATGACAGTTATGTCAAGTGCTATGTCAAGACTGAAGTAGTAGAGAGAAATGGAACACCCAAAACCTCAAGTCTGGACTCTTGGATAACAATTCCAACTGGACACTGATATGAGTGGGAACTCCACCTATCGTGAGCTATAAGAACTGAAAGCTCTGAGGCCCAAGGCTGAAGCTCAACTATACCATGGTCATGCTCGGAACCCGGCCAGACTTCCACTCCACCAGATGCATACTGCCACTGTAGCCACCCGGCTTGAGACAATCGCTGGCCTCTCCAACCAAGGAAGCCCCCAGTGACCTGGACTCCTTACCAGACTATACTGCTCTGCTTGAGTCTATGGTGTAAGCTCCCCCTCTCTACATGTAACCTGCATGTGAATCTACTGGCTAATTGGGAATGTCTCCCCTAATAAATCTGGCATTGTAGAAAGACACAAACATGAGTGACTCCTTTCAGGAATGCTCCCCTGCTCACCAAAATTTCCCATGTAAAATTCATGTGAAAGGAGAAAGTCAACATTAATGGATGAAAATATGCCTGAAATCTTCTCAGGAAAAAAGAACTCTCTGGTTTGCTATTTCTAACTTAGAAAGCTTACCCAAAATGTTTTGGGTTTCTTTTTTTACCTAGCAGTTTATTCTTATCCGCCTCCAGTTTACCCTTAAAACTCTTACTCCCTGTCAGCATCACTCCATCTCTTTCTAGAGTTATTTCCTCTGCTTTTCACTGTGAAGTCATGACTTGGGGCTGTTCTTTCATTCCCAATGAAATGTATTTTTTAGGTACTATTAAGAACAGAATCACTAGGGTTTTGACCCAAATTGGTAGTTTCCCCTAACTCCCCCATATCCCTGTAAACCTAGAAACACCAGAAAAACTTTCTGACCACAGAAAAGAAAACACTAGGGAATGGCATTTATGTAGAAAAAAAGTCCTAATTGTGCCAAGAAAAAGTACTTTCTATGTATCGTCCTGATATTCAGCAGTACAGGAAAGGACCAATATGGCATTTATGAAAAATCACATGGAATTAAAAAGCCCAACTACATTCAATACAAGGATTGATTCCCTTTCTCATTAAGAAATTAGAACAGCCCTGACCGGTATGGCGCAGTTGGCTAGGTGTCAACCCTCAAAGCAAAAGGTCGATGGTTCAATTTGTGGTCAAGACACATGCCTGGGTTGCAGGCCAGGTCCCCCGTTAAGGTGTGTGCAAGAGGCAAGTGATTAATATTTCTCTCGCATATTGATGTATCTCTCACACATCAATGTTTCTCTCCCTCTCTTTCTCCCTCCCTTCCTCTCTCTCTAAAAATAAATAAATAAAATATTTTTCAAAAATATATAGAACAACAGTAAAAAAATTGAAACAATTTAGTAAAAGAGAGTCTTTGTGGATAGGAAGAGATATGAAATGGATAATTTTGTCTGTTCAATTTCATCTGCTTCCCTTACTGAAGGGAAGTGACTCATACAATATGTATCTATATGTTGTTTTATAGTTTGTGATGCTGTTTTCATTAGCACATTTCCTTGGACACAGTGGGAGTTTACTTCATGACCAATTTAGGACTTGGCTCTTCGTCTTAACCCAGGAGCTTTTTAAAGCTAGGAACTTCAAGTGTTGAGGACCATGGCTACAGTGCACATGTGCACACAGAAAAGACACTAATTAATGACAATTCTTCATTGATAAAGAACAGAAACTTGTAACTCCAAATAAACATATTTAGAATAATATTAAGCTGCTTGTAAAAAAGTCTTTTAGATTTTATTTATTTATTTTTAGAGAGTATGGAAGGGAGGAAGAAAGAGAAGGAGAGAAACATCAATGTGCAAGAGATACAATGATTGGTTGCCTCTCACATGCCCCCAAATGGGGACCTGGCCCAAAACCCAGGCATGTGTCCTGACTAGGAATTGAACTGGGGACCTATTGGTTCATAGACTGACACTCAATCCAATGAGCTACACCAGCCAGGACAAAAATTTTTATGTTTTAAAAAAACATAAGGGAAATATTCCAGTAATGTCAATTTGTTGAAATTTCAGACATCACCTTAGTATCAAGATTGCATGAAAAAATAAAACAAAGAAATATAACACTGAGATATATTTCAACAAAATACAATAGAAAAAGAAATTACTACACATATTCTGATGGAAATATTTTCAGGAAAAGAAAGAATAAACCTAAGTATGAGTTCAGGTACAAAACAGTTTTTCAGATCTGTGGCTTTTTTTAATAGTAGTATTATGTATGCCAAGTTTTCTTTTTAATGTTTCCTTAAGACCTGTGCTAACCCTAAGAGAAAAAAATGGAGGCAAAGGAATTTTAGATTTCCTGTTGAACTTCTGATCATTTGGTCTCTCCTTCTCTGACTCCTCCTCCTTTGACATTTATCAAGTGCTCAGTGACAAATAGGCTGTACGTATGAATTGTCCCCAAAGAAAAGGAAGAGAGAACTTCTATACCTGTGAGGTAGTTATTGAAGTTTACTTAAAAGAATCTTCCTTTGATTGCTTTGGGTGCTAGCATTTAAGTATATCTCATGCAGAAGCCTAAATCTTGTGACATATATAAATATTTTCTACTTATCATTTTGATGTACTCTTTGGAATAAATAGTTTTAGGGAAAATTTTGCCTTTTCCTTACCAACAGCTCCCTATTCAGACAAAGAGAATTTTATAGAAGTTTTGGCACAAGAAAATTTCGGCTCCTTTTGATCACTATGTCAATGAATGTTCTTCAGTAATGGAGCTGACTTCAAGTATACATGGCCAGCACTTACCACAGTAGCTGGTGAGGAATGGGATCATCAAGAACTCTCTAGAGAAATAACAAGTTCTTATATATTACATTTTAAAAAGCAGAAACAGATACTAGAAAACAGAAGGCTAAAAAGAGAAACAATTTGCAAGAACCTACAGTATCCTAAGTATCAAATATGATCAAAATTAGCTGTTTCAACTGTTTGTTTTTATATCTCAAATCAGGTATTTTAGAGTAAAAGGTTAAAATTTCATTAAAACTCAAGAAAGAAATAAAATAATAAGAAAACTTTTCTGAATGTCAAAGTTGATTTAATGGAAATGGATTAACCAAGAACTAAGAGAATCCCTTTACTTGAAGAATAATTTGGAAAGGGAGGGGAACAGAAGGGAAGGAAAGAAACAACTATCAATTTTCATTACATCTATGGCTTTGTCCCCAAATGAATGACACTGGTGGGCTATAGGACCCCTTTATCTTTTGCAATTCACTGAGCTGACAAATCTGACAAAACGTAAATGTTCTAATAGATGTCAACATATCACTCAGCAACACAGTCATCTTTTCTGATTGACTTTCCCCAGTGGTCAGCAATCCACTTCTGGAAAGTTTCAGTGCTCTGACAGGCCTTTGGACAAGGTATTTGGGATCAGGGAGGGTTTTCAGTGCCTACATTCAACCAAGTCTTTATGGTAATAACAAATTTATTCACGCTCTGCTGAGCATTCATCTTGCCAGCCATCCACCTCAGGGTGAAGTTTGATTTCACTATAGGAAAAGGCTCAAGTCCTTTCTTCCATCCCCTACCAATCTCTAAACTTCTGGGGTCCTGGAAATATTCTAGTCTTCCACTGTGTCACCTCAAAGACTAGCTGACCCACTTTCCAGACAGAACCAACATCATCTTCTATCTGATGCATAGATCATGAACAGAAGGCTGAGGAAATGAGAAGCTGTGTGCCCACTGGGAGAGGAGTTAAGCTGCCAGCACGGGGTGCACAGCAAGATCACAGAGCCACAGCGTCATTCTCCAGAAAGCAGCTTGATTAGTGACGGAACAGCCTGCTTCCAGATGAAATTATCCTGGATTTTAAATGCAAACAGTAATACTGAAATTATAAAACCACAAATTTAATTTGACATGTTTGATAATTAATGGCACCTGAAAACTAGTTATAAAGAGTAAATAAATCATTCACATATTTAACAATAATAGCTATTCTGGGATTCCCTCAGACAAAGATAGGAAAGAGAAAAAGAAAGTTTGTCAACTTCTCTCCTGCCAGAAGGGCTCAGGGCATTGTTTTAGCCCTCCTTCCCTAAAAAAGATTTAAGTTGTGAACTCAGGAAAGAAGACTGACTTCCCATAGTACCTGGGTTAGAGAATTTCTGTTAGGCCTCTTGGAAGAAGACAACAGCTAGAAACTCCAGAAAGGCTGATTTCAGTGTTCATTTAGAAGTCAAAACTGTCAGGTCAGGTCTCTCTGACAATAGATAAGCAGAGAGAAGCACTGCCTGGGGGCTTTTTAAAAAAACATAAACTATGGAAGCAAGTTGCTATTTAGTAAGAGACAGTGGGAAGGACAGCTAGGTATAAGGAAGCTAGAGAAAAGGCCATATTTCCCGTACAACATAATAATGATTAGGCATTTTTAAAATTATTTTATTGTTGTTCAATTACAGTTGTCTGCATTTTCCCCTCACCAGTTCCCCCCCACCCCAACCAAACCCACCTCCCTCCCTTGCTTCCACCCTTCCTCTTGGTTTTGTCCATGTGTCCTTTATGGTACTTCCTGAAAACCCTTCCCTGAATCATCCCCTCCCCACTCCCCTCTCCCCTCTGGCTATTGTTAGATTGTTCTTAATTTCAATGTCTCCGGGTACACTTTGTTTGCTTTTTTCTTTTGTTGATTATGTTCTGGTTAAAGGTAAGATCATATGGTATTTGTCCCTCATGGCCTGGCTTATTTCACTTAGCATAATTCTCTCTAGTTCTATCTATGCTGTAGCAAAGGGTAGGAGCTCCTTCTTTCTTTCTGCTCTGTAGTATTCCATTGTGTAAATGTACCATAGTTTTTTGATCCATTCATTTACTGATGGGCACTTAGGTTGCTTCCAGCACTTGGCTATTGTAAATTGTGCTGCTACAAACATTGAGGTGCATAGATTCTTTTGGACTGGTGTTTCAGGCTCTTAGGATATAGTCCTAGCAGTGGAATTGCTGGGTCAAAAGGCAGTTCCATTTTTAGTTTTCTAAGGAAATTCCATACTGTTTTCCACAGTGGCTGCACCAGTCTGTATTCCCACCAACAGTGCACTAGGGTTTCCTTTTCTCCACATCATCTCCAATGCTTGTTTGTTGCTTTGTTTATGATGGCCATTCTGACTGGTGTGAAGTGGTATCTCATTGTGGTTTTAATTTGCATCTCTCTGAGGGCTAGTGATGCTGAACATCTTTTCATGTGTCTCTAGATTCTCTGTATGTCTTCCTTGGAGAAGTGTCTGTTCAAGTCATTTGCCCATTTTTTAAATTGGGTTTTTTGTCTTCCTGGAGTGGAGTCATGTGAGTTCTTTATATGTTTTGGAGATCAAACTCTTGTTTGAGGTATCATTGGCAAATATGTTTTCCCATATAGTTGGTTCTCTTTTCATTTTAATGCTGTTTTCTTTAGTTGTGCAGAAACTTTTTAATTTGATGAGGTCCCATTTATTCATTCTTTCTTTCATGTCCCTTGCTTTAGGGAATATATCAGTGAAGATGTTGCTACATGGAATGCCTAAGATTTCCCTGCTGATGTTTTCCGCTAGGACTTTTATGGTGTCATGACATATTTAAGTCTTTTATCCACCTTGAGTTTATTTTTGTGTATGGTGTAAGTTGGAAATTGAGTTTCATTTTTTTGCATGTATGTGTCTGGATCTCCCAAAACCATTTGTTGAAGAGGCTATTTTTACTCCATTTTATGCTTCTTCCCCCTTTGTCAACTATTAATTGACCACAGAGACTTGGGTTTATTTCTGGGCTCTCTATTCTGTTCATTGCTCTACGTATTTGTTCTTATGCCAGTACCAGGCTGTTTTGATTGGGCATTTTTAATATCTTTTTACTACTTAACTCATTATAAATCACAGAATACCTCTTAAATATAGCAGAGGATTTTAGACTTCAGACATTGATCATCAATAAATTTTTCTCTAAACTCAATCTGTAGGTCATGGAAAGAGTAGTTCTCAGAAAAAAAAATGTCCAGGAACATTAACAAATGACTTCTGAATTGGTGAATTGTTAAAAATCAGGGCAGAGCTTTCTGCAAATTATGATGTTGCCTTTGCATCCAGTTTACTGGCTTTGTATTACAATGTCTGTTGGGGAAGTTGGGTTTCTCCCATCCTCTTACCCACCCCCTCTTAGGATAAAGGCAGATTTGGGACAAGAACCAGGAGAGAACTGAGACATAGTGCTAAGGGGTAGATTTTTGAAGAGTGAAGATGATTTTTTAAAAATTTGTTTGTACAACGTACCCATATGAATTCCTTCTTTTTTAATTATTATTTTTCCTTATTTAAACTTGCCATTTGAGCAGCTGAAGTAAAAATATGAGCCCAACATATCACTCTTAGTGAGAGAAGTACCTCCTCCCACACAACATCCTCACCAAAACAAATCAATTAAAACAGCCTCCGATCAAAGGTTTAGAGGATTATATCTCTTAGCATAATGTTCTCCAGGTCTATCCATGCCATAGCAAAGGGTAAAATTTTCTTCTTTTGACAGCCAAGTGGTATTCCACTTTGTAAATGTACCATATAAGACAGTAAGAGAAAGACAAGTACCATATCATTTCATTCATGTGTGGAATCCAATAAACAAAATGAACTAACAAGGAAGATAGAGACAGACTCATAGATAGAGAGCAGGCTGACAGCTCAGGTGGTTGGGGGGTTAGGGGTGGAGGGATCAAACAAAATAGAAAAAGGACTCATGGACATGGACAACAGTGTAATGATTGCTGGATGGAGGTAGGGAGTGGAGGTGGAAGAGGGTATGGGGAGATAAATGGTAATGTAAAAAAAGTACAATAAAAACAAGCTATTTATGCTAGGAATGCAAACTTTGCACAACATTTGTAAATCGATAAATGTGACTCACCACATTAAAAAAATGAAGGCTAAAAACCACATGATCACATCAATAGATGCAGAAAAAGCATTTGATAAAATCCAGCACCCGTTTATGATAAAAACTCTCAGGAAAGTAGGATTAGAAGGAACATACCTAAAGATAATAAAGGCCATATATGACAAACCTACTGCCAGCATCATACTCAATGGGCCAAAACCACAAACATTCCCCTTAAGATCAGGAACAAGACAGAAGTGTATGCTTTCACCACTCTTACTCAACATAGTATTTGAAGTCCTAGCCACAGCAACCAGACACCAAGAAGAAATAAAATGCATCCCAATTGGAAAGTAAGAAGTAAAACTGTCTTTATTTTCAGATGACATGATACTGTACATAGAAAACACCAAACATCCCACCAAGAAACTACTAGAACATATAAATGAATTTGGCAAAGTAGCAGGATACAAAATTTAATATCCAGAAATCAGTTGCATCTTTATATGGCAATAATGAACTAACAGAAAGGGAAATTAAGAAAACAATACCATTCACAATCACTTCAAAAATAATAAAATACTGAGGAATAAACCTAACCAAGTGTGTGAAAGACCTGTACTTGGAAAATTATAAGACACTGAAGAAAGAACATAAGTGGAAGCACTTATTGTGTTTATGGATAGGAAGAATTAACATCATTAAAATGTCCATACTACCTAAAGCAATCTATAGATTCAACACAATTCCTATCAAGATACCAATGGTGTATTCCACAGAACTAGAACAAATATTTCAAAAATGTGTATGGAACCACAGAAAGGCCCACATAGCAACAGTTGGAGGAATCATGCTTCCTAACATCAAACTACACTATAAGGCCGTAGTAATCAAAACAGCCTGGTACTGGTACTGGCATAAAAACAGACACATAGATCAATGGAACAGAATATAAAGTCCAGAAATAAACCCACACCTTTCTAGGCAATTAATATTTGACAGAGGAAGCAAGCACATACAATGGGCTAAAGATAGTTTATTCAAAAATGGTGTTGGGAAAATTGGACAGATATGTACAGAAAAATGAAACTGAACCACCTTATCACTCCCCACAAGAATAAATTCTAAATGCATTAAGGACTTAAATGTTAGACCAGAAACCATACAAATCATAGAAGAAAACATAAATAGCAAAATCTCTCAGACATTGCTTATAGTGATATTTTATCAGAGATATCTCCCCAAGCAAGGGAAACAAAAGAAAAGATAAGTAAATGGGACTACATCAAAGGAAAATAACATGACAATCCACAGAATGGGAGAACATATTTGCCAGTATATCTGATAAAGGGTTAGTATCCAAAATTTATAAAGAAGTTACAAAACTCAGCACCAAACAAACAAATAATTCCATTAAAAATGGGCAAAGATCTGAATAAACACTTCTCCAAAGAGGACATGCAGATGGCAAATAGATCTATGAAAACATACTTAACATCACTAATGGTCAGAGAATGCAAATTAAAATCACAACGAGACACCATCTCACACCTGTCATAAGGTTATCATCAGTAAATCAATAATCAATAAGTACTGACAACAAGGATGTCAGAGAAAGGGGAACCTTTTTGCACTGTTGGTGGGAATGAGGACAGGTGCAGCCACTGTGGAAAGCAGCATGGAGATATCTCAAAAAAACTAAAAATGGATCTGCCTTTTGACCTAGCAATCCCACTTCTTGGAATATATCCAAAGGAACCCAAAACACTAATTCAAAATAATATATGTGCCCCTATGTTCATTGCAGTATTATTTACTATCACCAAGACATGGAAGCAGTCCAAGTGTCCATCAGTAGATGAGTGGATAAAACAACTATGGGACATTTACACAATAGAATATTACTCAGCCATAAAAAAGAGGAAAGTTTTAACCTTCAAGACAGTATGCATGAACCTGGAGAATATTATACTAAGTGAAATAAGCCAGTCAGAGAAAGACAAATACCATATGATTTCATTCATATGTGGAATCTAAGGAACAAACTGAACTAACAAGGAAAATAGAGACAGACTCATAGAGAATAGGATGACAGCTAACAGGGACAGAGGTTAGGGGGTGAATGGATTGAGCAATAAGGAAAAAGGACTCATGGACATGGACAACCATGTAGTAATTGTGGGTTGGGGTCAGATGGGAGTTTAAGGGGACTAAATGGTAATGGAAAAAATACAGTATTTTTTTACAGAAAAGAAAGAAAGAAACTAAGCCAGGAATGTCCTACAGGTGATAACTGCTTTTCATCTGCCACATACCTTCCCTGAGGCAATAAATCATCGTCTACTACCTTGAAATGGAAAGGGGGATGAAATTAACGTCTCAAATTGTTTATCTACATTTCTTTTTTTTCCCATTTAGCACTCTCACTCTCTCAATTTCTCCCTCTCTTCCCTTTCTGTTTCTTTTTTAATATCAAAAGAAGGTGTTGGAAAAAATCTATTTTTTAGGTCAAGAGATTAGGCAATTCTTACACTATGAAAGCGATTTATAAAAATACAATGTTAGAATCCCAGGAAGTCATAGTCCCTTAGAGCACAAATACAAAAGAGTAGATATGCCCACATCTTTTTTCTAAATTTAAAATACCTTTCAAGACCCTGGACTTTTTCCATAAAGATGAGATTTCATTGTAACTCAAAAGAGAAATTTCTAAGAAAATTCATTGTTGTCTGACAACTACATATACTTGCTTTAAAAATATTTTAAATTCACTTTTTATGCATTTAATTCAATTGTTGCCTGAATTATTCTAAGAAATCCAGGAATACATGCTTAGAATGAATGAGATAACTGCAAAAAAGCTGTATGAGAAAAGATATTAATTGTAGCATTATTTATGAAAAAGAGAGGACCAATTAATTGTTCTTCAATCAAATATTGATTAAATAAATCATGCTATAATTACCTACTATGGTTTTTAAACCTGATATTCATCATATCAAAGTTTCTAAAATATGAAAAAGAAGTTAAAAGACATGAGTGGAAAAAAGACATAAAACTCTAATTTTCTATGACAAAATAATTATGCATGTATGAAATCCAAAATAATCTAGATTAATTATTTGAATTATAATAAATAAAATTAACAAGTTTGCCAGATACAAGGGCAATAAAAATCAGTTATATTTCATACCAACATAAATAGTTTGAAAATGAATTTTCTCTTAATTTTCAGTAGCATTCAAAAAGTGGAGGGAAAAGACTTCTAAGGAATCTTTATAAAAAATCACAAAATATTAGTTAGTAAAATTAAAGGAGACCAAACAGAGGAAGAGATATATCAAGTTCAAGAATTACAAGATTCAATATTTTTAAATGTCAATTCTCCTCTAATTGAATCTATAGATTCATTGTTAACCTAAACAAAAACCTAGCAAAGATTTTACAATGTGTGATAATTGATAAACTGATGTTAGGCCTTAAATAGAAATGCAAAAGCCAGAATAGCCAAGACTACCTTGAAAAACAGAATGTCCCCACATATCAAAATCTATGATAAAGCTGCAGTAATTGACAGGGTGGTATTGGCTCAAGAATTAACAAAGAGACCAATGAAACAAAAGAGTTCAAAATCAGACCCACACTTAGGAACACTTGATGTGTAACAAGGGTGACACTGAAAAACAATGGAAAGAGGATGATCTTTTCAGTAAATTGTGTCAACTGCTTTACTCCGATCCATCCACCTTTAGGACTGAGGTCCTCATTCTCCCAGTTGCTGGGAAGGTTGGCTATGATAGTTTACAGCTTCATTTCTCTCAGGAATTTCATTTAGCCAAAGAAAGCTTCTTCATTTAAGATTATATTCCCTCCCCTGAGGATAACCCATAACAACTGGTTAATTTATGCAAGCGTCCAAAATCCTGACCCTAGCCTAGATTGGTTTCTAAAGGACCATTCCAGCTCAAGAATACCCCTTGGAAATAGATTAAGTCACTAATGCAACTGTATCATCACAGATTAGCATCTCCCTTCACCCAACCCTGCTTCCTCTGCTCCCTGTCAGATTGTGCCTAAGAGTTTTACCCCAGCAAAATTTCTGCATGCCAATCTCAGTGCCTCAAATTCTGTCCCCTAGGGAACTCAACTTAGAGCACATTGGAAAAAATTAACCTTGACCCTACCTCCTATCTTGCATACAATCATTTCCAGGTGAGAGTTTATCTAAACAGGAGTGATAAAACATAACATTTCTAAGAGAGTTTCTACCATAACAGAGCTTCCACTATCTTGGAGTTGACAAAGATTTTTTAAAACAGGACACAAAAGCACTGACAAGAAAAAGACTGAAAAATTGGACTACGGTAAATATTAAGACTTTCTGTTTATCAAAAAATACCATTAAGAGTAAAAAGGCAAGAAATATACTAGGAAAAGATATACATGTTACCTATAATCCGCAAAGAACTTATATCCAAAACATATAAAGAAAAACAAAAAATTAATAGTAGTGTAGACAATCCAAGAGAGAAAAGAGCAAGAGACTAGGACAGGCAGTCCTCCCCCCCCCCAGAAAAAGATATCAAAATGGCTAACAAATATATGAAAAGTCCTCAGGAAAATGTAAATAAAAACCACGATAAAATACTCACTTCAAGCCCATTGAAATGGCAGGACTGACAGTGCTGGTGAGAATGTAAAGCAACTGGACTTCTCAGCCACATCTTGAGGAAACTTGTATTATTACATAGTCTAATAAAATTGAGCATGTACATTTACATCCCTCTTGGGAATATCTGCAACAGACATAAGTATACACATGCACAAAAATCTTGTACATAAGTGTTCATAACAGTATTATTGATAATAACCAAAAATTAGAATAACTCAAATGTCTGTTAATTTTTTTAGACAATAAATGGAGAAACAAGGCAGGGAAAATAGAATCAAAGTAGATGAAGAGTAATCAGGAAATGCCTGAAAAAGCCATCGGATTGTAATGAGGCAGAGGATCTAGTAGCTGAGATAGCCTTAAGTGAGAAAATAATAAAGGAAAATAAATTTAAAATTTTAGATATGATATCTCAACAATTAAGGAATAATCAGTTCTTGATTTATTTGTAGAAATTCATATAATGCATTTCTTTTCTCTACCTAAAGTATTAGAGGACTTGTAATTAGAAATGAGTAGAACACAGATAAAGTAGTCTACTCCTTTGATGAGGCGCTCCCTGGCAGATCTCTGCTCGTCTCAGTTGTCCCATCTCCCACCACTGGCACCACTACCACCAGCCTGGTGTCAGGCAGCTTTCCTGGGTGTAGGTCTGTGATAATTTTAGATGTCAGTTTGGCTGGGCCATGGTGCCCAGATACTTGGTTAAATACCCTGGATGTTTCTATAAGGGCGTTTTTGGGGGTGAAGTTTACATTTAAATTGGTGAACTTTGAGTAAAGCAGATTGCCCTCTATAATGTGAGTGGGCCTCATCCAATCAGTAGAAGTCCTGAATAGAACAAAGACTGACCTCCTCTGAGCAAGAAGGAATTCTGCCAGCAGGTGGCCTTTGAACTCCAATGGCAAGTCTCCAACTCTTCCCTGAGTATTCCACCTGTCTGCCTACTCCATTAGCTTTTGGACTTGCCAAGCCTCTACAATCATGAGAGACAATTCCTTATAATAAATCTCTCTCTCCCCACCCCTGCTTTTTCTCTCCCCTCCCGCCCCCCAACACCACTCCCCACACACCCTTGATTCTATTTCCGTGAAGAAGCCTAACTAATACAAGGCCTAATAACTGTGAAAAGTCAATTCCCCCACTTGGGCACTTGGATGAATGTGGCATGAATATCATCAGCTTCATTACATTCCTTGTCCTAAGTGAAGCCTGCCACATAAGTTCCTCTATTCTCTTTCGAAAATCACATTTCTTTTCTCCCAGTCTTTCCAACTCCATTTTTTTCTGTATCTTTACAGAGACAAAACTAAAGACTATGTTTGTTTTTTGCAAGAGCTATATATCTGTGCCAAGCGCTGGTCCCTGCTGTGCTTTTGTGTCAGCTAAGACATCTGGCTGTCCTCTGAACAGACTTGTCTCATCTTGAATGTCTCCTGACACTCCAATTTCTTAGGATTCTTCTTGTTTTTTGAGCTTCTATTCAACAAATTGAAACTCTATAAACTAAACCCTTCTTTCTAAAGTCAAAAGTATCTCAGTCTTTGGGTTTTTTTCTTCAGTAGAACCACATTCCCTAAGGTAAGCCTTGCTCAGTTCTACTACTGAACAAGACATATCCTAAGGTTAGTGTCTTCCCTCTGGCTAGCTCCAAGAAATCCTTTCTTGCCCTAAGGTTGATTCACTAACTCATCATTTTCTAGTTCAGAATCATTCAAGGGCTTTAAAACACATAGATTTGAGACTCTTTGACTCAGTAAGTCTGGGGTCTGGGAATTTGCACATCTAGCAAGTCCCCAGTTGAGGCTGATGCTGTGGATCCAGAGACTACACGTTGAGAACTGCTGCCCTAACTCTGGCTCCTGCATTGCAGTCTCCTGTGCCTGTTACTATAATACACTGAATCCCCTTAGTCCCCAAATCTTCTGTAGATCTCCTCTCTACTGTTTGAGGATGAAACTCAGAGTGGGAAAAGGGAATGGTAGACCTTTTTTTTTTTCATTGTTGTTCTTGTACAGTTTTCTGTCTTTCACTCCCATCCCAGGAAATGGTAGATCTTATACAACCTGACATTACAGGGATAGGCCAAAGATAGTAGGAATTTAACTCAACATCACAACCATTTTTTTTCCTTTTGAGTGGCTGGTATGTTATAAAGCACTGATGTGAAAGGGTTAGAAATATTAAGTTTCTGCTCTTAAGAAACTTAACAAGGGGAAAGCCCAGCACAACCCTAACTATAAGGCAGAATATATATTATAATAAATGTAAGTGGACCATGGGACAATAGCAGACATTGTTGGTGCCCCAAGCATATTCCCTAGGCCAATCCACTTAGAGATCAAGGCCAGGGCTCATTCTCAGGATTATGCAAGTGCAGGGCCAGCAAGTTCACAATCCTGAGTGAGTGTGTCATTTAATTCTGCACCCCAGGGGTCCCACTTGTCTCCCTAAAGCCTTAGCCCTGCCAAAGGTGACAATACAGAGTTCCAGTATCCCTGATAGATTCCAGCCTTTCTCTGCACGAGGGTATTCC
Organism: Anoura caudifer; assembly: GCA_004027475.1. Classification (NCBI taxonomy): domain Eukaryota; kingdom Metazoa; phylum Chordata; class Mammalia; order Chiroptera; family Phyllostomidae; genus Anoura; species Anoura caudifer. The sequence goes on from PVKU01001999.1 coordinate 152,328, forward strand.
CTCTACCAGAGAAGTCTACTTGGCCCACATGCCAAGTGGGCTTGAACATATATATATACATACATACATATAGCTGCTAATGTACCCCAAGGCTCATGAAATTACAATGCAAAGTATACAGAGTAAAAAAGCAGAGTGCCTAAGGCTGATATTTGAGGAATGTCAACATTTAAGGATGGGATTCAGAAAGAGAAACTTCAGTTTGTTGATAAATTGTTAAGTAGAAAGAAATCAGTATAGTTTAAGATCTGCTTAGATGTGTGAATGAAGTGTGCAAAACAGGACTTGCCTTCAAGAAGCTTCCATGCTAGTAGGGGAAGCTTTCAAGGGTCCATACTTGAAAAGAGAAATATTCTGGCACCAAGTAGCAAATTAGTGTTGAGGATATAATATGACAAACCAGAAGAAGCTAAAACTTGCCTTAACTGGAGCGATATGTTTTCCATTTAAATGGTGACACTGGTATTGATTGCATAGGATTTTTATGAAAATTAAGTAAGGTAATTAATCTAAAGTTCTAAGAACAGTTGCTGGTTCATAGCACTCACTAAGTAAATTGTCATTTTTATTGTAATTTCTGTTGTGATGCTGTTGCTACTGTTGATGGGTGATGTTTAGGAAGAGAGTGAGGGATCTGTAGGCTGCATTGAGGAGTAGGAGTGGTCAGGATGTAGAAGACGATTTACCTACAGTCTGGGGCCACATGCCTGAACAAGGAACAAGGTCAGTAATTGTGTAAGTATGGGGGCAAGTCAGGAGATCAGTTTGTTTAGAATGTGTGCAGCACCTTGAGGAAGGAGGTATTAATAGTAGAAAGTGGCCAAACTGTAGTCCTGGGGTAAGAAGTTGCGGTTTTTCCCTAGAGTATATCCAGAACTCTGAACATTTATGACAAAATATAACAGAAACTAAAACAATCTTTTGGTGAGATAATTTATAAATCTAGATTGTTTGCAAGAAAAACAACACCAGGCAACTCAATATCTCAAACATGAGATGATGCTAAGTTAATGGTGGAAATGGAAAGAAAGGAGAACATTCAAGATCAAAGCAAAAGAGAAGAAGGTGTATTAGGTTTGCACATCAGGGCCTGGATGGGAGCGGTGTATCCCTTTTTTTCATAGGTCAACTTGGGCTTCCATTACAGAATATCATGGACTAGGTGGTTTAAAGAACAAACTTTTATTTTCTCACTGTTTGGGAAGACAGAAATCCAGGATCATGCTGCCATCAGAGTTGATTTCTGGTGGCTGCCTTCTCACTGAGTCCTCACATGGTCTCTCCCCTGCGCATTTGCAGGAAGAAAGAGATCATTGGTTTCTCTCTTCTTATAAGGACAGCAGCCTTACAGGATAAAGGTCCCACACTTGTGACCTCATTTAACCTTAATCATCTCCCTAAAGTCCCTATCTCCAAATACAGTCACATTTGGGAGTTAGGGCTTCAACATGAATTTGTTGGGGAGACACAATTCAATTGATAGCAATGGTATTATGCACTACTATGAGACATAGAAAGTATGAAGTTTAACCTAACTGAGAGGAAGATAATTTTGGCTTTAGATGGTTGGTTACTCTACAGCAGTATCCAATAAAATATTTACCCATGATGAAAATGTTCCATATCAACATTGTTCATTATGGTAGCTACTAGTCCCAAGTGATAACTGAGCATTTAAATGTGGCTAGTGAAACGGATGAAGTGAATTTTTAATTGTATACATTTTAATTAAATTTAAATTTAAACAGTATTAGCACAAGTTATAACTACAGGAACCTCAGGCACAGTAAAGAGGTCATGTTAATAATTAGATGTATAAGGCTCCTCCCAGGCCTTAAAGCCTTGTGCTATAGATATTTGGCTTTAAACCATCTCTTGTTATTGAAGGAAAAACTGAAATTTTTGAAAAGATATGTAATTGTTTCTGATTAGCTTAGTCAGTAAGTTACCAATCTTCAGTTAAGGCTTAAATATCTTTATGACAGCAATGATGCAATTAGGATGCAATTAGGAATTAGTAACAGGCAGCTGACGATATGCAACAGTTTATACAAGACTGAGATCCATGTTGTTCTTTTTGTTTTATCTGATCCATGCTTTTCAGTGGTGCTGTAACTGTGACACTTGCAGCCATGAAAGTATTGCATTACATCATGTATAATGCACACTTTTTTGCCCAAATTTTTTAGGAAAATATAAGGATGCTCATTATACATGGGTAGTACTAACTCTGTAACTATATAAATGTTTTTAATTCTTTTATTTATGCTTGTGTGTTAAAAGTGTAACTCTAGAAAGCAATAATGATATCTATATGCAAAATAATACCCTGGAATACCATAATCGGTTTTGTTCTAAATATAAATAAATAACTGAATTAAAAAATTAAAAAGGAAGACTTTTTTCCTGAAAGTTTGGGCCAAAAACGTAAGTACACATTATATGTGGCAAAATACAGTAGACACAATCCAGAAAAAGAAGAGAATAGGACCCTGGGTCAAGCGTTGATAAATGTGCACATATAAATAGAATGAAAATAAGAATATATTGGAAAAGGAATGGAATCTTCATCTGCCAAATTTATGAAATCAATTTCATAGCCCCAGAATGCCACCACCTCAATGTACTCAAAAATCCATCTCAGAGAGGTGGGCACAATGATAAAACGCAAGAGCTCTTGCTCCCTTCACATCCCATCTCTGCCATCTGTTAGCTGATGACCAGAGCAAGTCACTTCACTCTCTGTGCTTCAGTTTCCCCCTTTGTAAAATGGGGGAAATGACAAGACCACTGTCAGAAGTCTGCTGAGAAAATGCAGTGAGATGACAGGTAAAGTGCCAGTAAAGTCCTGGCACATAATATGTATTCTTTAAATTTTATGTAAAAAAATAAAACTTGTCCCCAGTCTGGTTCTTCTTCCTGCATCTCTGATGTGGGCTAAGAGCATTACCTTTCATCTAGGCAATCTTTCTAGAAACCTGAGTCATTTTTGATTCCCTCTTCTTTCTCATTCCCCACATCCAGTAATTCACTAAATATTATTGATTCTAACTCCACAGTGTCCTTCAAATATAGCCACCTCTTTCTGTGACCTCTACCGCTGCTCTCCAGTCCTCAGCATTTTCACTTGGACCATGGTCATGTTGGACTTTCTGTCAAGACTGTCTGCACTTCCAATGTGTTTGCTACACCCACCCACTCTCTACACTGTCCCCAGGGAGGTGCTTATAAACCCTAGGACATTTTGTGCCTTCCCCTGGCAGTTTCTTTTTGCAGACAGGGTTAAGCTGATATTCCTTAGCATGGTATTCAAGGCCTTTCACAACCTGCCCCAATCTACCTCTCCATTTGGAGTAAAAATATTTCATCTTTTACTTTGACCCAAGAATACATCAGTATGGATCAGTGCATTTAAAAAATTCTGTTTAGTAATTGTCTTATGACTGTGTATAGACCTGGAAGGAGGAAGCAGTGGTTTATTTTCATTTGACTCCTAGAGAAAAGTGCAATATAGTTTGTTGAATCTTGCAGACAAATTGCTCACCAGGACCTTTTACAACTAGGGGGATCATGTGTCCTCATTTGCCCAGAACAATCTTTGTTTACAATTGCTGATACTGTATAATTCTTAAGGGTTCCCCTGCTTTATTCTCAAAAGTGTCTTAGTTTGAGGTTACCTAAATAAGTTATGTGGTTACCTAAAACTCACCTTGCCAAAATCAGTCAGTCCAAGAGATAATGGGCAAAAAAGGAATGATCGTCCCCTACGCTTCCTACCTGTCTCTTTAGGCAGTTGGCTTCGAAGACACTCTCACCTCTCTCAGCACCTCCTACTTCCTCCTGAACCACCTGAGGGCTGCTCGGTCCTTGCTGAAGCATCTCTCCCAGAGCACTGCTTCATAATCCCAGCCCCTTTATTACAAATCACTTCAGGACCTTGTGATCTGAACCTAGCTGGTGGGAAAAACTAATAGCTGGAAAGTGGTTAGATGTACCACCTTCCCAGAGAGCATTTATGAATTTTAAAAGGACCTTAAGAGCCCTGACCAAAGGAATGACTAATGGAGGGATTTCAGGAGAATTGTGGAGGTGTCAGCAATGTCATTAAAGTGATGCATCAGAGGCCAGGGATGGCATGAGGGACCAGGGATGACGTGGGCCATTGCTCAGAGCCCAGAATGAGGAAGGAAGAGATGAGGGCAAGGGGCAGGGAAGCGCATAAGTAATGAATGATCTTAGAAACTAAAAGCAATGTGAAAATTAAAGAAAAGAGTGACTCAAAGAAATGACAGCTGGGGACTTTCTGAGCATGTATTTAGAAACTGAACAAGAGGAAAACAAGTCAGAAGTAGAAAATACCTAAGCTATTACAAAGAATCAGGTGTATTCCATCCAGGCAAAGGGTGACAAGGGGTCTGGCTTTTTGGGGTCCCCACGTTCCCCTATGTCTGCTCAGGATGGAGGGATGCTCTAGCACTAGCTTCCCAAGCATTGCTAGTCAAGAGAAATAGGTAGGAAAATGGAAAAGTGAAGAGCTAACTTTAATCAAGAGAGAGCTCAAAAGGTTCCGGAAAGAGAAATGAGAAGACAGGATAGATCCTGTCTTGGGAAGACCTTACAGAGAACAAACACTTTTTAGAGTATTTTCAACAATCTTTTTCCTTCCTTGCTCCTTTCTCTTTTTCTTCATCATCTCCTTCCCTCCACCCTTCACTTCCCAGCTTCCTGTCTTCAAGTGTGGATGTAAATTTTTGGCTGGTGTGCCTTAGTCTGCAAACTGACTTGGGATATAACATAGTATATGCAGTGACCTCTAGCGAAGAGGAACTTTCTCAGGGAAGGGGGCAAATAATAGGGGAGATTTCTACAAGCAGAAGCTCAATCTTAAATATGATCTTACTCATATTTTAATTAAAAGATTTGTTATATCTTTTTGAAGATCATATATAAATTGGCCAAAACTGGGTCATCATCTGTGTAAAAGGTTCAGAGAGGCTGGGCTTTTTCATTCTGGGAAGACTACTCTCAAAATAGTGCTAGTTCATGGCTCATAACTCTATGGAAGAAAAATTCAATCTCATTTGTAGTCAAGGGAGCAAAATAAAACAAAAATCAATGCTATTTTGCATTTATATTAGTAAAGACTTAAAATCAAAAAGGAAATACCAAGGTTTGTGAAGGAGTAAAATAAATAATCATGCACTATTTGTGGAATTATAACCATTTGGGGAAGATTAGGCACTAGATATCAAAGCTCACAAAAGTTTATATAAAGAAAGCAATCATAAATATGTCAAAATAGTTTTATATGGATATATTTACATTAGTATTATTTATCATAGTGATAAAATTTAAAAACCTAAATGGTCAACATAAAAGTTTTTTATCTTATTGAAATATACTTGACATATAATATTGCGTAAACTTAAGGTATACAACATGTTAGTGTGACACATGTCTATATTATAACATGATTGCCACTGGAGCAATAGTTAGTGCATTCTTGCTACAGAAAGCAAATTGAAACCACAATGAGTTATCACCTCACATCTGTGAGAATGGCTACTATCAAGAAGACAAAAGACATGTGTTGGTAGGATGTGGAGAAAAGGGAACCCATGTACACTGTTGGTGGGAATGCAAATTGGTGCAGGTACTCTGGAAAACAGTATGGAGATTCCTCAAAATAATTAAAAATAGATCTACCATATGATCCACCAATTCCACCTCTGGGTATATACTTAAAAGATTTATTAAATAAATTATGGGGCATATGCTAAAATATTCTATTAAAATCATAGGAAATAAACATGGGGGATGTTCACATTATATTTCATTTTTAAAAGCATTTTATGTAACAATATAAAATATAATTATATATGACATGATTTCAACATGTGTCACATATGTACATAGTAAAAAGTGAGATATTACATATTTTATATGTGTGTGTATACATACATATGTATAATTTACAGGTAATTCTTTTTAAGAGTGAGCTCACTCACTATGGCCAGGATTATGGTACAGGTCCTGATGGGCCAAGTCTTGGCCCAGGACTTGGCACACACTGTTCCCTCTGACTAGTGGCCTAGAATGCTTTCCCCACCCATCCCACCCTCCTTCCCCTGGTAAAGCTCTACTCATGCTTCACTACACAGGTAAAAGATGCCCTTGTCCTAAAAGTCTTCCTTGATAACTTGCCCTGGTCTGATTCCTCTATTATGTGGTTTATAAGACTAGTTTTACTTTCTTCAGAGCAAGACCCCAGTTTGTAGTAATTCACATGTTCAATAGTATAACTATTTTTTTCAATGTGCATCACTTCCACTTGAAGGTAGGCTATACCAGCCCCAAACCATATTGCCTTTTGTTCACAATCATATCATCATATTTAGTGAGTGCCTGCCATGTATCCTTATATTCACTAATTAGCTGTTGAATAAAGGAATTACTGTTTGAATGTCCATATTTAAATATAAATAACTAAGTGAGCATCAAGGTTTATCCTAATTTGGCCTCCTGAAAACCTTCCAAATGATATAATGCTCAAAATTGGAAAAAATCAATATGGCTCTTCCAGGTTTTTCTTTCTTACAAAGGGCTTTATTTTATTCTCATTGAAAGAAGGGGGTACGACAGGAAAGAGAAACACTGATGTGGGAGAGAAACACCTTCCTCCAGCATGTGCCCCAACATGCAGTTGAACCTGCAGCCTGGGCATGTTCCCTGACCAGGAATCAAACCGGCAACCTTTCAGTTACAAAACTATGTTTCAACCAGCTGAGCCACACCAGCCATGATAGTCCTCCAGGTTTGATGTGGTCTGAAGTCAAATAGTCTTTATCAATCAAGGGCATACATACCTAACATTCAACATACATTTATTTATTCGTCATCTTTTATATGGTCTGGAAGTTAATATCACAGGTTATAGTGTCAATATCCTGATCAAATACTTGCTGTATGACAATTAGGAAGTTAATGAACAATTGTATGCCTTAATTTACTTATCCAATAACAGGAATTTCAATAGTACATACCTGAGGGGTTGTTGGAAAAATTTAGTCAATACAAACAAATCACAGAGTCTGGCACATGACCACAGTATATGGGATCAATAAGTGTCAACTATTGTCATCTTTATTATTAATTTTTACATCTGAAAGTTCTGGTACTATAGGCCACAAAGGATTTGAAAATAAATCAGGCAAGGTAATGCCCTCTAAGCGCTTGCAGTTAAGTAGACAAGATAAAGAATATAATAATGGAATGAGCACAGATTAAACGAAAGTGCTAAGAGCATCCAGTGGAAAATTCAATGCTAGGATGCAGCACACGTTCAAACTGGATTCTTCTCTGGGTATTAGATCAAAGACAAACTCTTATGTTGTTTAAACAGCAAGGTATAGCTTGCTTATTTTCTAATTATCTCAAATATGTGCTCTTAACCAAATTAGACAAACTCTCCACCAACCTAGTCAGTCACTCTAGCTCATTTAGGATGCAGTCACAGCAAAGGGCAAGCACAGCCCTTTGTGCACATTTTGCAGGGATTCACACAAAGACACCTCCACTCGGGTTCTCCCAAAGACCAGCTGGCCAATGGACATGAACATCAGACTCAGAATACACTTACAGCTAGCCACCATGGTTCACTCTTTTACAGAAAATATTCTTGTTTTTGCAAAGAATCTTGAACAAGGAGTCTTCCCTGAGCCTTTGTTATTCTGCTGCTCAGCCTGACAGAATGAGAAACTAGTTAACTGCTCTTCCTCTTGCTTAGCTATGGCAGTTCTCCGCCAAGATGAGGTCTCACCACAGAAGATGATGATTACCTAACAAAATTATCTAAGTTAATATTAATCATGACTAAATGATTTTATACAAAATGCTTACAGAACTTTCACTTCCTACACCCCAGTAAGAGCCTTTGTATACATTTTCTCTTTCAGCAACAACAATCATCAACAATCAACAAAGAGCCATTTCCATGGGATTTGATTTCCATCAAATCCTTCTCTGGATACTCCCTACCACCACCATCACCCTCACCCTCACCTTTTACACATCCTTCCCTCATTCTACAAACCACAAGTAGATACCACTTTACACTCATTAGGATGGCTATTATTTAAAAAGAAAAAGGAGGCCTGGCCAATGTGGCTTAATTGGTTGGGCATTGTCTTGCAAACAGAAAGGTTGCTGGTTTGATTTCCGGCCTGGTCACATGCCTGGGTTGCAGGTTCCATCCCCAGTCAGGGCATGTGCAGAAAGCAACTGATTGATGTTTCTCTGTCACATTAATGATTCTCTCCCTCCCTTCCCCTCTCTCTAAAATCAATAAAAAAAGAAAGAAAAAAAGAACAGATCTTGATAAGGACATGGAAAATTTGGAACCCTAGTACATTGCTGATGGGAATATAAAATGGTGCAGTCACTATGAAAAACAGCATGGCAGTTCCTCAAAAAATTAAACATAGTATTACCATATAATTCACCATTTCACTTCTAGGCATATGTCCAAAATAATTGAAAGTAGGGTCTCAGATAGGTATTTGTACACCAATAATCTAACATTATTCATAATAGCCAAAAGGTGGAAACAACCCAAATGTCTAACATATAAATGGATAAACAAAATGTGCTGTATATATACAATGCAATATTATTCAACCTTAAAAATTGAAATTCTGATACATATGACGATATGAATGAGCCTATCACTCATCCATGAGGAAACAGCATACTGAATAAAATAAGCTAGACACAAATATTGTATGATTCCACTTATGTAAAATACCTAGAGTAATCAAATTAATAGACACAGAAAGTACAGTAGTGGTTACCAGGGGCTAGGGGAAGAGGGAAATTGAGAACTATTATTTAATGGGGATAGAGTTTCAGTTTGGGATTATGAAAAAGTTCTGGCAATGGATAGTGGTGACGGTTACATGATAATGTGAATGCTCTTAATGCCATTGAATTTTACACTTAAAATGGTTAAAATGATAAATTTTATATTTGTACCTCTTACTAGAATTAAAAAAACATATTGGAAGGTATCAAAGAGCTGTAAACAGGAATTCTTGTGATCTTAATTGCTATATTTTTTTTAGAAATCATTTTGTTTGTTTTATAAAGGACACATTTTTGAAGTGTTGGAAAACAAGATAGAAACACATGTGAAAGATGAAGGGTTAGTGACAGTAACAATGGAGTAAAATAGGTAGGTGTGAGATTTCGGACAGAGAATCACAAAGTTAGGTGGTGGCCTGGATGTGGGGGATAAGGAAACAGACAAATTAAGACTGCTGAGGTTCTTGGCTTGGGCAACTGAGTGGTAACATTAATAAGATACTGAAAACTTCAGAAAGTACACATTTGGAATGAGGTAGAATCAAGAGTGCTGCTCTGACATAATTTCATGATTCTTTTTTTGTCATCAAAATGGAGCTGTTCAGTAAAAAGTTAGATACATGTGTCTGAGGCTAAAAGAAGTCCAGGCTGTCCCATCTTGGTGAATCTCTTGATGATATTTAAAGCCACAATACTGGCTTTAAAAATAAGAAAGAGGGAGAGGAAGAGGGAAAGGAAGCAATGGAAGAAGGGAGGAAGTGAAGGAAGAGGAAGAGGAAGAGGAGGAGGAGGAGGAGGACAGGAGAAGAAGATAGAGAAAATAGAGAACAGTTCTAAGGAATGAGTTCAGGTCTGCTCTGACATTAAGAGGTTCCATATAAAAGGAGGAGTCAGCAAAGAAGACTGAGTTGGAGTGGCTAGGGAGGCAAAAGGGAAAGCAGGCAACAGTTGGTGTTACCACACCGACAGAGGAAGATGCTTTCAGAAGAGAATTGTTCATTTTCCCATGAAGGAAAAGCAGAGATAGGTCCTCTGTCCTACAGGACCCACCACCTTGCCCAATCCATGGACCTCATCTTCTACCATTCCTCTCACACTGTGCTCTAGTTCCCTTGCTCTTCCTACACCAAATCACATTTGTTCCCCCTCAGCATCTATATTTGCTAATTTATCTTCCAAGTTATTCTTCTCATAAATCTTAATATGGCTTTTCTTTATTATTCAAATCTCTATTTAAATATTATATTACTTCTTCAAAGAGATTTTCTTTGATAATTCCCCTCACACCACACCCCCCTCAGTCACTATCCCAATATATTTTCTTCATAGTACGTAATCATGATCTGAAAGTATACTTGTTTGTTTATTTAATTATTTATATTCACTCTCCCTATTAGAATAAATATGTAAGAAATTTGATCTGTCTTTTTTACTTCTGAATCCACAGGGCCTGGTTGTCAGAAATCTTCAATGAGTGTCTGTTACAAAGATGAATAAATGAGTATGAATAGAGTGAGGTATGTAAGGATTTGCTGGTAGAAATGCAAAGAAGGTTCACTTTTTACTCAGAGTTATTGGCTGATAATTAGTTTGTAAGAAAGGTACATTAAAAGAGAAAAAAGGTTAAGATGTAAAATAAGATTTTGGAGAAATGGAAAAGTAGAATTGCTCAAAATTGTTAAGTGACCATTTCAATCTGTGGTTACAAAGTCAAAGCAAATTCATTCAACAAATATTTGACTGCTTGCTCTTAGCCAGACCCTGTGCTAGTGCTGATAATTTAACAGGGGAAGAGTCTGGCCTAGGGCAATGACTTTATATCCCAAAACTTGACAGTGTTGTGGGACTGTCCTTTCTCCCCAACTGCTAGAAGTTGTGCTGATGGCAGTGACAGGAGTTGAATTTACTTGAGTTCAACTCTCATTTTCTGAGTACTTATATGGTATAAAACATTTTATTCAGCCCTGGTTGATATGGCTCAGTGGATTGAGTGCCGGCCTATAAACCAAAGATAGTCAGTTCAATTCCTAGTCAGGGCACATGCCTAGGTTGCAGGCCAGGTCCCCAGTAGGGGCACATGAGAGGCAACCACACATTGATGTTTCTCTCCCACCTTTCCCCTCTGTCTAAAGATAAATAAAACCTCTATTGAAAAATTTTTTATTGAGCACTGTAAGAGTGAATTCAAGTCACAAAATGCATTGCCCCTGCCTTCAAAGATACTCCAAACTACTTAGAAAAGCTCAATATTTAGATAGGTCAACACACAAGACCTAGAATTTGAGGCTTTGAACAACAGGTTAAGTTGAGCCAAAACTATTGGGTAAATCCATTGACGGAGGTTCTTTAAGCTAGTCTTTTGAATTCTTCTTGGCAAGAGTTTTATTTTCCATTTGAAACTGCTCTTTTTTGGGAAGGTCAAGATTAGGACTTCATAGGGGAGGTCCTGTGTACAGGAATCAGCCTCCATAGGAAGTGTACCAAACACATGTCTATGCGTTTGATTGCAAGAAACAGAAAATCCAACTCAAACTGTACAGGAAATAAAAAATGTATACATGTATTGCATGTGTCACTGAAAATTCCAGTGACAGTGCAATGTAGCAGTGCTGTTTATTAGGACCCTTGCACAGTCTTGGTAGTAGTCTCTGCTCGGCCCTCTTCTGTGCACTGGCTTCATCCTTAGGCCTCCAATTTCCACTTTGCACCATTTTGGAAAAGAGGGAACTTTTATTTCTCCAACCACCAAAAGTCTTCTATTGTAATTGACCCAACTTAGTTCTCATTATGCTGCCCCAGGGAACTAATCACTGAGACTCAGACAATGTCAGGGCCTGACTGGCAGAAGTTTAGAAATAGGAAGGTCATAATGGCTAAGCCTGTCACCATGGTAACAGGAATAAGGTTGTGCTGATTCGTTTAGGTCAGAATATACAAGCAAAATATACACCGCAGGTGGACCCTCCTAAACCAGGAAGATTCAGACTGATTCACTGAAAGAAGGCAGTGATATGGTGAGTGATATCTGGGGATATGAATTGGTGCCTGTAAAGCATTTTGGAAGAGTGACCCACTGAACAAGAGTGCTGTCATCAGAATGCTTTGTGCACACGCTAACTCTGTGGATTGCCTGAGCTCAGGACTGTCTCACTGCTGCTTTCCTGGCAGCAGCCCTCCTAGCAAGACTTACTGAAGAACCAGCTGAGCTATAGAAGCCTGAGGGCTTTAGCTCCTCATTTGTCTCTGTGATATTTATCACCTATTTCATAGTCCCCTTAGCATCAAAAGAAAAAAAAATGGTAGGAAGGTCAGCAGTAATAGAATTCACACACCTCCTTTCACTCCCTCCTCAACACAAACAGAAACACTTTTCCAGGAATGGGCAGGCTCTTCATTGGCTCAGTATCTCTCATTACTCTCTTCTCTGCAGGGAACAAGTTGATTACCACCTGTTTATCAGTCACATCCACCTCATCAGGGTGGCCACACCACATGGATAATGACCCTGTTTAGGAGTCACCTCAGCTGGGTTCCAGACCTGGCCACACTGTGGTATCTACTGTGTGGCCTCAGTCCTTCCATCTCTCTGGGTCTCTGTTCCTTCATTGTCAATTAGCTAGTGTTACCTTGTCAGGTTTTAAGATGCTAGGTTTTTATGATCCAAGGTAAACTTCCTGGTTCAAAAATTTTTTAAAACGTTCCATCTTGGTTCAAGTGCTCCAGAAAACAGACTCCAACATGGAGATTTGTGTGAGGAAGTTTGTGGGGAGTGCTCTTGGGATCAACACTCATGATGGAGGGACCAGTTGAACTGCAGTGCAGTCTTATTGCAGGCTTCAGCCATCCTCGCGCTGGGAGCAGCAGAGCTGGGTGGCCCTTCAGAGCCCAAAATGTGGTTCAGGGCTGGGTTTCTATCATCAAGGAGTTGGATGCACCTCCCCCCAGAGAGAGGGCCTAACTTTGGGCAAGGCAGTTCTCTTAAGCTATTGGTAATTTCCTAGGAAGGACTCAGTAAGGAATTTTTAACAACCAACACTCCTGGAGACCAGGGAACTGAATGCCTCAGTCCTGATGGAAATTAGGGATCTCAGTGATAGACCACAGCACCCACTACATATCCTACCACCACATCTTCAGAATATGGGGACAGAGCAACCAGGGGCTATGTCTCTTCCTTTCCAAGTCTCTCCCCCATGTGATAACCCAAGGTATTCAACTCTTCCCCTAGTGATTCCTTTTTTTTAAAAAGATTTTATGTATTTATTTTTAGAGACAGGGGAAGAGAGCAAGCCAAAGAGAAACATCAATTGGTTGCCTCTCACACATCCCCAACCAGGGACCTGGCCTGCAATCCAGGCATGTGCCCCAACCAGGAATTGAACCAGCAACCTTTGGTTCACAGGCCAGTCATTTCTTGAGGGGAGCATTAATCCTGAAATCCTCCTCACCTTACTTTCATCCTACAGTGTGACTGAACAAAACTCAATTATGCAAAGAGTCCTCAGAGAAAAGCCAGTTTCCCTGGCATTACAGAAAATTTTAAAAAGTCATTTTGACCATTGTGAGGTAATGCACAGCCTTTCAAAGGGCATTCTAATTTATTCCCCTCCCCCAAAATCTGATGCATTGAATGTTTGAGAAGAGCTCTATTTTTATATATCCTTGTGACGGTTGACAGCACCTTTGTAATATTATTAATATTTCCTTAATTCATACCTGGGGAACTAGAGGTCAGCAGCCTTCTTCTGGAGGAACCCTATGTCTGAGGAACTCTCTCCTTCCCAATGCTAAGAGTGAGAAAAAAAAAACTTCTTTACAAACTGAGATGGCCTTGCTAATTTTAACATTTATTTTTCCCTTATCTGCTATTTTTCTCTGATTTAACTATTTTAGAGTACACTTTTCTTATATTTCTGTCCTTTGGTTCTGAACAGAAGGCATGTCTTAAAAATATCTAATCAATAAGAAAGATGCAATTCCATTATGCATCACTTCCCTTAATAGGACCTATTTTAAACTTGGACTTCCTGGAACTAACATATCTAGTGGTTTATCAGAAATAATTAGACAGTTTGGATAAAGCATATTTGCAGGTTCATTCTACCTCCATGGATAAAAATTTATACAAAGCCATCATAAAAACTCTCTTGAAATGACATCCTCATTTAAGTAGAATGCTAGGAAGGCTGTTTAAGGAAAAGGATATATAGACAAAACCTCTAAAATAGTTGGTTTTAGAATCAGTCAGAAGTTTCAGGAATTCAACTTTCCAAGTGTAACTCTATGCGTTAGAAGACATTTTCTTAGCTGAGGAAATTCTCACCATTATAAATCAATTGTGATTTTTTTTTTTTTTTTTTTTTTACTGAGAGTCTGTGCCTAACATTGCTGGTCAGAGTAGGGTATAATAAGAAGTATAAAAAAAAAATCCTGCTCTTGAGACATCTCATTGGGGAGAACAGACTAACACATAAAATAATTAAAGCCCATTTAAATCTACAATGTTAAATCTACAGGGTTTAGTGGTAATTCAGGGAGGGGAGGGCTGAATCATTGCAGTGTAGATATGAAAGCTTTACAAAACGGTTAGGAGTGAAGCTTTTGGAAACCCCAGCTGAACTGCAAAAATATTTTCTGGGAGGGGCAGTGTTTTGAGTGTTCATTATTCTTTAATGCCTTATCTATAAATTATTGATTAGAGTGCTGAACACTGAGTTATACTTGAAAGGAAGTGCCAACTGTGGGTCAGGTAAGCATAGAGGAAGAAGGGGCCCAGAGAAGGTCAAAGAGTGGATGTTACCACTTAAAGGAGGGCAGGCCTGAGTGAGATTCCTGGGGCTATTGACCCTTAGTCAGTGTGGACAGAAAGGAAAGATGAGGAAACCAAGAGGACAGTTCCCCAAAACAATCTCTGTCTACTGCAAAATTCAGGTCCAAGTGTAAAGGAGGTTGAGAAGTATGGCAGCTGCCCTGGTCATTTCAAATAACCCCTGGTCCCAGGCATAGTCTCTATCTGCAGAGGAAACATGATGGCACCTCCCTTCTTTGCTAATTCTCAGCCTTTAAAAGTGGTGGAAAGAAGAAAGAGGAATATGTGAGTCACAGAAGCATGACTCAAGGCTTCCAAGGAGAGCCCTGGCTGGTGTGACTCAGTGGATTGAGTGCCAGCCTTCGAACCCAAGGGTCATCAGGTTGATTTCCAGTCTGGGGCATATGCCTGGGTTGCAGGCCAGGTCCTCAGTAGGGGGCATGGGAGAGGCAAGCACACATTGATGTTTCTCTCCCTCTCTTTCTCTTCCCTTCCCCTCTCTAAAACAAACAAATAAAAAAAATCTTTAAAGATTTCCAAGGAAAAACCTACAAGTGTATGCAGTAAGCAATTGATAACAATAATTATATTAATTGAGCAGGTACTCTACCTGTATACATTTATAATCAGAACCTCATTTAATCTTTAAAATCATACTGTGAGACTCTGGTTATCTCATTGCACAGATGGGGAAAATCACCCTACTGGAGGTTGTGTCACCTGCCTTAAAGGAAGTATTAGAATGAGTTCCATAATTCTTTCACTGAATGAATAATTGAATGAACCAACCAATTAAGAATACTCCATGAGAATGAAAATTACCAAAATTGTCAAGATTTGTAGCGTGCCTGAATGCTGAAAAACTACTTTACCCTTATTATTTCTCTCCATTCTCACAATTCTGCAAGGAATACTTTACTTTTTCCTTCTGCAGATAAGAAAATAGACATCCAGAAAGGGTATGTTATATGCCTGTCATTTTTCAGCTAGTTAAGAATAGTGTGAAAGAGGATTCAAACTCAGGTGTTTGAACACCAAAGCCGCTTTTGTTCCCATTAAAGGCTCCAAGTCCAGAAATAGGAAAATAATCTGAGGGCTGAAGGGAAAGGGTGCCCTCACATGGATGAACACAGTTACAACATATAGAATTGGTTGGACTTCCCCAGGATTATTTTTTTTCTAGTTCCCCTCTCTCTGTTATCTTGCATACAATACCTACTTTTTTTCAAAGGGGAATTTTGGTGGGGGGCAGGGGTGCATTCTGGTAGACACCAGGGAAGGTAAACAGAAGAAAAGACAGCATTCTACGCTGAAACCAGCAGAAGAAAAACGTAATCACAGTGGTCTCAAGAATTAGGAGAGGAGAGGCCAGCAGAAACCCTAGGGCTTGTGAAAAAGAGGAAAGGGAGCAGAAAGGAGCAAGAACAGCCTGGAAAGGTGGCATTACGGTTTATGTAATCGGTAAGAGTCCTTCCTGGGACCGTGCTACTGGGGATGTGACCATGACAGTAAGTCCCTGGGAATAAGGCTCTTCAGCCAAACTCCCTGCCTATCCCGCCGCAGCCACCCCACAAAGTCAATTCCTCCCTTGGAAAGACCGCAGTGAAACCATTAAGATAATGCAGTTCCTTGCCGCCTTTGCCATTGGGAGCACCACCGGGCCGATCCCTTGAGCCAGACTTTCTTGGAATGGAAGAACCAGAGGAGTTGCTGCCATAGCAACACAGTTCCCCTGCCCATTTATACACCATCTTCGAGCTAGGCGGGATCCCTGGAGAAAGTTCCCCACCGACTTCTCCGAGGCAGGGAAATCGCTGAGTACACACAGATGAAGAGGGGTCTTAGGGAATGCTCCCGCTAGCCTGAAATGGCTGCTGGAAGTTACCATGGCAACCGGATTCCTCATCCACGAAACCGTGAAGGAGGAAGACCGCCTGCCTGCGGGAGAGCTGCAGGAGCCAGTGCGACTCTGGGCTCCCTCTCAGGCTCCAGTGGGAGGAGGGTCTGTCTTAGATCAGGGGCACCCCTGAGAGCCCAGCCCTTTTCTGTGGTGTCTGGAAGAACTGAGTGGGTATTAGTTTTTTAGTTTAGTTTAGTTTTGTTTTGTTTTTCATGAAAAGACAGTGTTAATGAAGCAGGAAAACAGAAACATGAAGAAAACAAATGTACTATGGCTGTCATTCTCAACAGCGACTTTGTCATTGGGACACACTGATTTGCATGTGTCCTGCATAAATTTCCTTATCATTGGCTCTCTTCTTGACTTCCCTCCAGTAAATCCCTTAAAGTGATGTATCTAAGATTCAAATAGGTGAGGTTTGCTTCTTGGGAGCAAAATGAGTGGAATGCAGAGCTGAGAGTGATTATAGCGGAAACAGGTTTCATGAGTTCAAATTTGAATATTCAAGTTATGTGATTTATATGATTGAAATTTAGTCTAAACCATGGAAGAAATGGAAAATGAATAGAAAAGGAACTGTTTTAGAAGCCAAATGGCATGAGTTCAAGAGTCCCAATTCTGTTGATAACAGGATGTATGTGACTCAGTCAAAGCACAGCCTTTGGCATCAGAGACCCCTGGGTCTGCCTCCCTGTCACTTATACCATCTTCTCATAAAACCCGGAGAAGAAGATAAGTGAAAGATGAATAAAACACACTGATGTGTAATCATTTGGGCTTTTTGGGCAGCTTTATTGAGATATAATTGACATACAGTATATATGACATATTTAAAGTGTATCATTTGATAACTTGTAACATATATGTATACCCTCTGGAAACCATCAGTGCATAAGGTGAATATACCCATCACCCTCAGGTCTCTTCATGCCTTTTTATTTTCTTCCTCCCATCCTTTCCTGCCCTCCCCAGCTCAGCAACTGCTGATCTACTTCCTGTCAGCATAGATTCATTTGCATTTTCTAAAGTTTTATATAAATGGAATCAGACAGTATATTCTTTTTTGGAGAGTCTGATTTATTTCATTCAGTATAATTACCATGACATTCAACCATGTTGTTTTGTGTTTCAATATCTCATTCCTTTTTATTGCTGCATGTATTCTATTGTAGGGATGTACTGAAATTTGTTTATTCACTTGTCTGTTGATGGACATTTGGGTTGTGTCTAGTTCTAGGCTATTACCAAGAAGCTGCTGTGAACATTTGTATACAAGCCTTTGTATTAACACATATTTCCTTTGTTCTTGGGTAAAATTCTAGAAGAGGATTGGTGGGCTCATAGGGTAGATGAATGTTTAACCTTTTAAGTAACTACTAATTTCTTTCCCAGAGTGAATCATTTCTTGATTGTACCATCAAGACAGTATGAGACCTTTATTTTCTCCACATCCTTATTGACGTATGGGATGTCAGTATATTTTAGTTTTAGCTATTCTAATAGGTGTGTACAGTGTCTTGTTGGGTGATTGATCTTTTTTATTTCAATTCCTCTAGTTGGGTCATTTTTGTTGCCTTCTGGGTTCAGAAAATCAGTATCACTTGAAATATCATTGGGATGGGTGGGAATTAAGCCAGCTATCAGGCCACGTGGCTAAGTTTGCATTAATGAAAAGAATGAATTAGATTTACTTCACCAACATTTTACTGTCCAGCAATGGCATAGAGACACTCACAGTGACCTTTAGTATAAGATGCTGGTGGTAAATGATGACAGTTATAGCTACTATTTATCAGCTTCGATTATATGTCAGACAGGGCTTATATAAATTCTTTCTTTTCATCTGCACAACAACTGAGTGAAGTATGTAGGTATTCTTATCCTCATATAGAAGTTGATGGAACTGAGGCTGAGAGTGGTTAAGCAATCATTGCCCAAGGTCACTTGGGAATAAGTAAAAAATGTCTGGCCCAAAGCCAGCCTGGGTGCAAAGTCCATGCTCTTTCTTAGCTGCTATGTTCTAACTTCCCAGGTGGTTATGTATATAGAAGCTGTCTACCTCTAGAGAACATCTGGGTTCATTGGAATAGGATAATAAAAATTAAATTGAGGCAATTATTAATTTCTTTCTCACATTTGTCATTTAGCATTGAGTGCTCCAACAATACCATTATTTCTCTACCAGCATCAGGCCATCCCTCTCATCCTCCCCTTCCTCTGCTATGTGCTTTGCTAGTAATGATCTGATTAGTTCTTAAATATCACAATAATTCTGTGCTTTATATTTCATCTCAATATATGTATCGAGTACCTACTCCTGTCTGTGCAAAGGTAGTTTTATTTGAGCTGCTGTAAGAAAAACCATGAAGACAAAAAATAAATAAAATTTTGTTTTAATACCCTTACAAATCTGCTGGGAAAAAATTAATATAATTCAGGTCAATGTCTGATCATTTGATCTTTCTAAATGTCTATGTAAAAGTACTCAGCCTTACTAGTTATAAAATATGCAAGTTGATATCTGACACTGTGAGTTATATATCACTTATATCTCAATAAAGCTGGGGAAAAATTTTTCTAATTCAAAAACATCAGACACCATGTATTTGTATGTATCTCATTTTATCTATTCACTGAGGTATGTTTACATGCACACACACACATACACAGTGCACTGGAATTATCATACATCACAGGATTTTTAAAAATTGAAACCACCTTTCTCAATAGAACTATATATTTATGTGCATGTATATATTTCTGTAACTTGGCCCAGTGGTTATCCTTCTAAAATTTATCTGACAGAATAAAACTGAAAGCATAAGATTTCCCTAAATGCTATTAATCATTGCTCTATAATGGTAAAAAATATAAAAACAAAATATTGACCAGTAGACCAGTTAAATAAACCTTAGTAGAGTTGTATATTGCAGAATATTTTACTGCTATTAAAAATTATGTTTTTGCAACATTTAAAGACTTCATGTAATGCCAACTTATGCTAAGTGAAAACAAGCAGCATACAAAATTGTATGTAGAATTCATACTACAGAATTCTAATCTGGTAGGATTCTAATCTGGCAATAGAAATTATGTATATATACATACATACATACACACACGTATAATGAAACTTTGTCAAGTATTTATATTTTTGTTTTCAGATATTAAGCTGTGGGAAAAAGAGGCCAAAATTTAATAACAGCAATATTTTGTGGGAGTTTGATTTTATTTTTTTATTGTTGTTCACACACAATTGTCTCCATTTTAAACTGCACCACTCCCCCTCCACACCCCACCCATTCCTGGCTTCCACCCTTGAAACTAATCCCTTTGGCTTTGTCTTCTATACATGCTCCTTGATGGCCCTTCCCCTATTATCCCCCATTACCCATCTCCCTTCTCCTCTCTGGTTACTGTCAGTTTGTTCTTTATTTCAGTGTCTCTGTTTGTATTTTGTTTGCTTGTTCATTTTGTTGATTAGGTTCCACTTATAGGTGAGATCATATAGTATTTGTCTTTCACTGCCTGACTTATTTCACTTAGCATAATGCTCTCCAGTTCCACCCATACTATTGCAAAGGGTAGGAGCTCCTTCTTTCTTTCTGCAGCATAGCATTCTATTGTGTAAATGTACCATAGTTTTTTGACCCACTTATTTACTGATGGGCACTTAAGCTGTTTCCAACACTTGGCTTTGTAAATTGTGCTGCTATGAATACTGGGTACATAGGTTCTTTTGAATTGGTGTATCAGGGTTGTTAGGGCATAATCCTAGCAGTGGAATTGGCAGGTCAAAAGGCAGTTCCATTTTTAGTTTTCTGAGGAAGGTCTATACCATTTTCCACATTGGCTGCACCAGTCTGCATTCCCACCAACGGTGCACCAGGGCTCCCTTTTCTCCACAACCTCTCCAACACTTGTTTGTTGCTTTGTTTATTATGGCCATTCTCACTGATGTGAAGTGGTATCTCATTGTGGTACACTTTTACCACTTCTTTTCAATATAGTGTGAGAAGTCCTAGCCACAGTGATCAGATAAAAAAGAGAAATAAAAGGCATCCAAATTGGAAAGGAGGAAGTAAAACTGTCACTCTTTGCAGATGATATGACTGTATACATAGAAAGCCCTATAGACTCCACGAAAAAACCACTCAACATAATAAGCGAATTTGGCAGAATAGCAAGGTTCAAAGTCAATATTCAGAAATCAAATACATTTTTATGCAACAACAATGAAAGATCAGAATCAGAAATCAGGGGGAAAAATCTCATTTGCTATAGCAACAAGAAAAATAAAGTACCTAGGAATAAACTACCAAGAAGATAAAAGTCCTGTACTCAGAATACTACACAAC
Source organism: Anoura caudifer (assembly GCA_004027475.1). Taxonomy (NCBI): domain Eukaryota; kingdom Metazoa; phylum Chordata; class Mammalia; order Chiroptera; family Phyllostomidae; genus Anoura; species Anoura caudifer. Next base: position 173,254 of record PVKU01001999.1, read on the forward strand.
ACTGAAGAAAAAAATTAAGGAAGACACAAATAAATGGAAGCATATACTGTGTTCATGGATTGGAATAATTAACATAATCAAAATGTCCATATTACCCAAAGCAATTTACAGATTCAACACAATCCCTATTAAAGTACCAATGATATATTTCACAGATACAGAATAAACATTTCAGAAATTTATATGGAACTGCAATTTTATTCTTTATGTTTCACCTACATTTTTGACAGTCAGAATCATTAGTTTCACAGCCAAGAAAAAATATTTATTTTTTAAAAGGAAAATAGCAAATGAGGCAGACCATGACAATTCACTGCCTGATTTCCTACTTCACCTCATCCATGTTTGTGGGACTAACTGAGGCTTGGGAGAATCACCCAGTTGGGAGGGCCATCATTATTGTGTTAAATGAAATGACTTTTCTACCTGGGCTCAGAGACATAGATTTTTGCCCTTTAGAATCTGTAAAAGAAAGACTTATATAAAACCACTACAAATTCATAAAAGCTGTATTGAATAAGGTTATTACCCCTTCAAAAGAGGAGGAAGGCTGTGTCATGCCCTGAAGAACCTATTTGTAGCACTGTCTTTTGTGTGAGTACAGCATGACTAGATTATCAGCAAAAGAATCTTAGAAAGAGGCCCTACCAATAAGGAGTCAAAGTCATGTGAAAGGGTCAGAGGGAGAAAGATCAAAGACTATGTGTGGGAGGGACATCACAGGCATATGGCACAACAGACAGAAAACAGGCATTTGCTTATCAACTGCATTCCCCGCCGTCATGGGGAGTAACTCATATCCTGTAACATTGCTCTCTGTCCTTCATTATCTCAAAAACATGAAAATATTATCAATCAGCCTTTCTGAAAAATACGAACTAATGAGCCACATTTCCTCTTCCTTCATTTGTCTGTGTTAGCAGTGTCAATGTAAACCTCCCTAAAATAGAAGCCAGCAAATTTCTTAAAACATTTGTTTGATGAGTGGCCCTCCCTACTTTTCCTTTCCTATTATTTTTCATGTCTCTCAGAAGAAAAATAAACAAATTAATCAAAATTCTTTCCAATTGATTATGCTTTGGTTACTTACTGTAGTTTTTTTTAAGCTACCTTTCCCAGTTGGGGTTATTTCCAAAACAAACTAAAAATAACTTTATTGCCAATATTAAGAACTTGGATAAAAACACCCTCAATCCATTTTGATAACCTAGTCACAGGCATAAAGAAACATTCAAAGAGGTTAACCATTGTCATGAGACGATTGGAAAGACTATCATTTCCAAATGCAGTCTCTATTAAATGTCCCCATGCATTTAATCATCCCTCCAGCATTCAGGTTGGAAAGATTTACTTTAGTCAGGGATCACCTGTATTTGCATTTGTGCAGCACCACGAGCAAAGCTTCTAAAAAACAGAGAGGCAATAAGGTGAAGGAGCTAGCTTTGTATGATATGCCAGCCCAGGTCTGCTGGTGGAAAGTCTGTAAAAGGACATAGTGGGAAATTCCTACGTCCTGAAATCCCAGCACAGGTAGAATTTGCATAGATGCAATGCAGGTGCACAATAAGACAGGTTACATAAGTAAAGCAAAGAAAGAATTCTGGGACCCATGCCCCAACAACTAGGCCTGGAAGAATGTGCTTTTGCTGAGCAGCAAAACTGATACCTTATGCAGTAGGGTAAAATGTTTAGGGATGCTGATGGAGCCTATTGGGGTGACTCTCACCCTGGACAGGCTGCTGCCCATCACAGCTGACTTGAGCACAACATACGCAAAAGGGAAGACACCAGGAAGTCTAGGCCTGTGTCTTTAGAAAGGAAAACATTGGCCCTGGCCTGGTAGTTCAGTTGGTTAGAGCATCATCCTGATATGCCAAAGTTGCAAGTTCAATCGCTGGTCAGGGAACATATAAGAAGCAATCAGTAAATGCGTAAATAAGTGGAACAACAAATCAATGTCTGTCTGTCTGTCTGTCTCTCTGTCTCTCTCTCTCTCTCCCCCTCTTCCTCCCCTCAAATCAATAAATAAAATTTTAAAAAAAGGAAAGAAAAGCATCATACACAGAGAAGCTATTATTAAGCAACAGATTTACAGGTATCACTATAACCTAAAAGCCAATTTCATTTAAAATCTACAACTATAGGAAACCTTAGATATCACTTCCAGATCCTCACAAATCCACTTACTTCAGAAATGATTCTAAAAATGTTCTAGTTCTTTGGGAGAAATCTGGAAAACCCTTAATTACATTTTGGGATTTGGATGATGACAGGATGCAGAATAAAGAAAGACTCAGAGATATTTAGGGTTGATCAGATATGGACGTATGGAGGACGTGATTTAGGAATTATATTGTGAATGTGTTGGGAGCATCTTGGCAGAGAGAGATGAAGTCGGTGTGGCTGTCCGTAGCTGCCATGGGCTGGAATGATTGCGCACACCTGGTGAGGTCACTTTATCCACAGATTGGGAAGGAAGCAGTTCTGCTCAGAGTCAGCCTTGTATTTGAAATCCTGACTGCTCTCAGTCAGTTTAGGGGTCCCCAGTTGTTCTGGGTATAAATGAATTTCATTTCTGAAGCAGAGTCTGCCTTCTTCTAGGAACCTGAGCTCTCTCAGAGATAACAGTTGTTTAAGGGAGACCCTAGGATGACTGGGATTAGAGCATTTGGTCAATGGGTCTCAGTCTTTGCATTCATACTGGGATGGGAATTCACTTTGTCCAAAAGATGGAGAGCAGAAGTCAAAGAACTAAATGAATAATTTGCAACGCTCATAAAACTATATGGAGATGGGGTGGGCAGGGAGGAAGCATGTGGCAGAGAAAAGCATCTGTGGAGGGGAGCAAAGGGGGAAATGGGGGACATCTGTAATAGTGTCAACAGTAAAACATAAATATGAAGTGATGAAGGTAGAATAGTAGGATTTGGTTTATTCTTTAAATTGAAGCCAGGCAATTAGAAATAAAGGGTAGAGTCTCTAGTCCTTTCTACCCACATACATTCATAAGCTGCAAAGTAATAAAAAAATGCACGCATCCTCTGTTGCAGTTACAGACAGAACGAAACCCCATACGTTAAATCTAAATAAAGAAGAAATGCTGCCTCTCTGTGCAGATAAGGAAGAAGAAAAGAAGATTGAGGCAAGCAAGAGAGGGTTACCTACCCTTCCCAGAAGGGCAGCTTTATCATGGCCCATCATTCAAGGAGGCTGATACAGACTAAAGGAGTTTAATTTAATAGACCAACATTTAACAAGGGCCTCCTAAGTACAAGAGCTGGAGATGGAAAAATACCAATGAATAAGATGAAACTCCTCCCTTCTCCAGTTCACAGCCATCTAGCGGGAACCAGATCAGACCAGGAATAAGATGTAAGTAAACCCGGTCTTTAGGGTTACAATAATTAGAGATGCCAAACCATTTGTTCAGGAGGAAAGCAATATGTCCCAATGTAAGCCAAACCCAGTCTGCCAAGCAAACATCATTTGTGAATTCTGGGATCCCAGTGTAAAAACACACCAAATCACAACCTCTTTGCCCTTTGGAAACCTGCAGTCCAGTTTTGAGCATCTCTGAAGCTTTTCAGTATCTAAAGCAAAGTACAGTACCTGAGAGTACAGGCTCCAAGATAAAAATCTCCATCATCAGCTAACTGTGTGGCCTTGGCCAAATGTCTTCACTGCCTTATCTGTAAAATAGATGCCTTCATCACAACAAAGCTGAAAGAAGCAAGTGGGCCAGTACTTGTAAAGCATTTAGAAGACTGCTTGGCACACAGTGAGGACTGACTAAATGTTAGCTACTTCTATCGTAGAAGCTCCTGGTTAGGAAGTCCTCACTAATCCTCACCCAGCGATTAACAGGAATGAGCAAGAAGAGATATAGGTTTAGGAAGATGGAGGTAAAAATAAATGGAATGAGAGGTTAAAAGAATTGCACAAAACAAATAGCTGGCTGTTTTTCAGTGCTTCTGCGTACCTCCCACATTAGCAATTCTGGGCTGGGACTATGGGTCAGGAAGAGAGTTGCCTGGGGCCCAAAATGACAGGAGGCATCCACTTGCTCTCTCAGGCTGTGCAAGCACAGGGCTGCTTAGAGGCCTCACTCAGACCTTAGTTCTCGTTCTGCTTAGCAATCTTTCTGGTTTCCTCCTATGGTTGGTTCCTTGAATTTACCTGTCATTACCGCTGATGGAACAGGAAAAGATATGGATAAATATGTGAGAGAAATAAAGAAAAGTAAGCCAACCTGATATTCACCAAACATCCAGCGAAAGCTCCCAAAAGTGATGTCCACTCCCAACACCGCTGCCCCACCAGTGATCCAGTTGACAAGTAGGCCCTGAGTCAGGACCCCCCAACCTCACCCATCTATGCCCAGCTAGAGAGCTTCCCATGGAAAGGTGAGTCTAAGGTTGGGCTTGGGTGGAACTGCTTGGTTGGCAGCAGTATAAGGAAAAGAGTGGTTGAGTCTTTTGTTATGGTTCAAGCTGACCTCACTTAATCCTGTAGGATTTCCTCCACGTTGATGCTTAGAATAGCTAGAACTATAACCTCAAGCTTATAACGAGGAATCAATTCAATCAGAGAACAATGCACACATCTTGAAAGGGCCCCTTGCTTAGGAGCTATCCGAAAAGTCTAGGCACCCCCTAATGGAAAAGCCTTATGCCTTGGCTGCAGTGAGAACTCACCACTTGGAATGCATGATCCAGAAAGATGATGGGAAGGATGTTTAGAAATGTGCCTTCTCCTCTCCCCAGTGCAAATGGACCTGCCAAATACTTGCTATACACCAAAGGCCACATTGCCTCATCTCTGCCAGGCAATACAGGGCAAGGATACGTTGCTTGCCAGTCAAAGAGACCGTACTAATTTTTCTGCTTGTTTTCTCAAGTAAACTTCCTATTCCTTACCAAACCTTCTCCTTAAGCAGTTTCTGGGTCAGGGTAATAGAAACAACCTCTATTAGTTGTAATAGTAACTGTACTGATCATTTGAGGGACTACTGCACCATTTTTAAACACATGGTATCTAATGCCAGACAGCCCAGAATCAAATTCCATCTTTACCTGTTACCAGCTCTTGGACCTTGGGGAAGTTATTTTACTTCTCTGTGCTTCTGTTTTCTAATATATAAACAGGGGTAATAATAGTAACTACTTAATAGTATAACCCAGAGGACTAAATGAGTTAACATCAGTAAAGCATTTAGAATAGAACCTGATATGTTGTAAGTTCTGTGTTAGTTATCATTGTTGGTTTTGTTTTTGTTGTATGTGCTAGGCATATAAATTATGATAATGATGATGATGCATTATTACATGTATACTTCTTTAATCTCTTCCACAATCCTATTATTATCTCCTTTATACAGAAAAATGAAATGGAAAGTTGTCACATTGTAAGTGGTTATGTCAAATAGAGGCCTAGCACTGTGGCCCTTGTACATAATATACAAACACAGGAGCTCATAGATTTGTAGGGTAAACTAGTCATCAGAGCCAATATGTATAGGGAAGTGCTATCAGTACTCAGATAGAAATCAGAATAGGATATTGTGCGATGGGTAAAAAGGGAAGATCAGCTGCTCAAGAAGGTGTCAGGAAATACTTTATTGAAGAGGAAAGGGTGGAGCAGGGCCACAAAAGATAGACAGAAGGCAGGGAGAAAAATATAAACATCTTGAGCAAAGACAAAGGTGGGTGAGGCAGCAAGACATGTTCAGAAGCCACCATGAGTGTGGGCTGGGATGAGGAGCAGGCTGAGGTGGGATTTGGAGAGGAGAGGAGGCGGGGGCGGAGGCCCTGCCTGGCAGGCTATACTCCACTCTAATGGGCGCGGGGAGGTGCAGAGCCGTCAGAGGGGCTTGATCAGTGACATGAGAGAACCAGAAAATCCGTCTGTCTGATTTTTCTTTTCACAATAATTTTTAAATGCTCATGTGGATGAGTAGTTTTGATTTCCTTTTTGGACTACCCTGGCCCTAAGATTTAGAAGTATGGATGGTAAACATCTCTGAACCACAGGCCTGTTTTTCTTGTTTCTGGCCAGTTCTAGGCTGGTTGGAGATGAGAGTGGAAATAAAATAGAAAATATCAACAAAATTTCTAGCCCCTTTTTATTCCTCCCCCACCAGACTGAATAAAAGCTACATAATAGTTTCCCTTTAAAGTTACTAAGGTCCTAAGTTAACGATGCCTCATGGCCTTTGTCACGTTTTCTGCTCAATACTATCACAACCTAACTTGTTCACTAGTACATGTGGGGAAGCCAATTCTAGGATCAAAGAATCTGCCCTTGAGAACTTCACAAACTTACAAGTCCAGGTCAAAATTGAGAATAGAAGAACCTGGGACATCCACTGCTACACTGAAACTCAGCATGCCACCAGCCTAAGGAAGAGAGCTTTGCCACCAGTTATCCTAAAAAGAGACATGAGCACAATTTAGAAGGTTTTCCGTAACTGTTTCCAGTGGTCACCAGCAAAAGAGTGGAGGTACCAGTGACAGAAGCACTTAGGGTTCTAGACTGAGCCTGCCATACCACATCACATTCCAAAGCCTTATGACTAGCCAGGGAAGGTGGCAGGTTCAGGCATCATTGCATTTTTCCACAGAGTTAAGAGCCACAGTAAGATAAATATATGTGCAAAAGAATCATAATGAGAGTGTGAAGCACCAGAGAAGAGCTAACCTTTTTCTTGATCTGGTTTTAACTGTGTCAGCATGGCTAATAGCAAAGGTAGGGATGGTAATGATGAAAAGCATCACCTGGGAATACACGATGAGCTGGGATTACAGATTAGTCACTGGCAGTAGGGTTTCTTCTGCCTTTAGCATCCGCAATAGCTCTCCACCCTAACTGAACATTAGAATCACCTGGAGAGCTTTTAAAAACTTTCCCTGGGTACCAGCCCAGACCTATTACATCAAAGTACCTGCAGGAGGGGCCTAGGCTTCAGTACTTTTGTTATGAATCATCCCTCTATAAACTGAAGGCAAGCATGTGATAAGATATGTTGGCCATGCTGATAGTGACAGTACCATTCTCCTTGGAACAGAGGTGTGATAGAAACAATAAGTGCTAAGACCATGGGCTCACCAGCCAGCTCTGTAAACAGAAGTCCCTGATCTTCCACTTACCAGTTGTGGGACAAGTTACTTAAAGTCATTGAGTGTGGAAGCTTTATCTGCAAAATGAGAATAATGTGACCCATTTTGAGAATTGTGGTGGCAACTGAATGCATGTGTAACACTTGGCACATAGCAAGTGCGCAAGCAAAACTCATGGTAATAGTAACCATCACTAGAAAACAAAGAATGATGAAGAATCCAGATGTGTGTAGACGCCCAGGCACTGCTACTAACAGAACATGAGAATTGCAGCCTCGCCAGGCAAATTGCTTAAACCTCCTGGGTTTAATCCCTCTTAAAATTTCTATAAATTGGAAAATTTGAGCTGGATGTTCTCTGAGGTAACTGTTATCTCTAACATTCTGTTGTACTCATAGAGCAGCAGGAGGCTGAATAGACCACCATCTCATCAGGAACTTAGTGAATACTGTTCTGTGGTGACAGAGGAGAAGAAAGAACTGGAAGAAAACTAACAGACAGTTCTGAGAGGCATGGCTCCTGAGCTGAGCTTAACCCCTCCCAGACCACCTCTGAAATAGATGTCGACATCCCTTCTCTAGCTCCAACCAATGCCTCCATCTATTTGCCCATGTTCATCTGGTCTAGTTAGGCACTTACCTGGCATAACCAAGAAGTGACCTAGTGAGGCAGATATAAAAAGTGCTTAACTAGAAATCAGAAATGAAGATTCTACCTGTTGCTCCCAGTAAAAACCTCACCACTTTTCTCCACAAAGATCCACGGTAAGATACATATAAATGCAAAAGAATTATAATGAGTGTGAAGCACCAGAAAAGAACTTACATTTCTCTTGATCTGTTTTTAACTGCATGAGTATGGCCAATAGCAAAAGTGGGGATGGTAATGATGAAAAGCACCATCCACTTCTCTGTACCTCAAGTTCAGCTCAGCAAAATGGAGACTGGCAATATCTACTGTTAAATAATAAAAATTCAACTGAGCAAATTTGAAAATCTAATAGGCTTTATTCAGCAATTCATGGTTAAGGAAGCATCCCATCTAACAGATAGTAAGAAGCTGTAAAATGGAAGGCGGAAGGAGACAGCGATGAGGAAAGAGTGAATTATTTCATCTTTATTTGGGGGATGGAAGAGGTCCATCAAATGGATTACCTGACTACTCCTAACCAGGAAATATCAGATTGACTAGTTAATGGTCACATTTCTCGGAGAGGCTGAAACTGCAATTGGGTTATTGTATAGAGCAATAGCAGAGCAGACTTTCAGGCCACCCTTGCCAATCCAACATGGAGTCACTGTCAACCATGACAGTTATATCAAGTGCTATGTCAAGACTAAGGTAATGGGGTGTAATGGGAGCACCCAAAACCACAAGTCTGGACACTTGGATAAGGGCTCCATCTGGGTACCAATATGAGAGGGACCACTGACCCTGATGGGCTATAAGAACTCAGAGCTCCGATCACCCAAGCTCCAGCTTTGCTGTATTACAGTCATGCTGGGAGCTCTGCCAGACTTCCACTCCATTGGTAGTATAGAAGAAAAGTCAACTAGGACAAGGTGACCCAGAAGAGGAACCGGGAACTGGGAAAGAGTTTTGTTTAGATTACTTAGAAACCACCAAACCGTCTGGTTTCGGTTAGGTAGTCATAACTTCTGCTTTGGCTTCTGTACACCCAGCTTCCAATAAGGACACCTCAACCCTAGAGTTATTTTCACATCAGCTTCTGTACCTCCTGCTTTTGCCACGTGGGATAGGGCATCGAGAGAGCAATAAAAGCCCTGCTCAGCCAAGGTTCTGGGCTCAAGCCCAGAATTTGGAGACTGCCTCCTCTGGGTCCATGCATGTAATAAAGCCTCACTCCGTTACCCCAAATCACGCCAGAGTCATTATTTTCTGAATTATTTTCCGTAACAGTAGCATGCTGCAACTGTAGCCACCAGGCATTTCTGGTCTTTTTTATTTCCTTAAGTTATTTTTATTTCTTTAATCTTTATTGTATTTTTTCCCATTATCATTTAGTCCCCTTATACCACCTCCCACCAGCAATCACCACCTGTCCACGTCCATATGTCCTTTTAACTTTTTGCTCACTCATTCCACCCCCTCACCTCTCACACACTAGCTGTCATCCTACTCTCCATCTATGAGCCTGTTCCTATTTTCCTTGTTAGTTCAGTCTGCTCATTAGATTCCACATATGAGTGAAATTATATGGTACTTGTCTTTCTCTGGCTGGCTTATTTCACTTAGCATAATGTTCTCCAGGTCCATCCATATTGTCACAAAGGGCAAAATTTTCTTCTTTTTTACAACTGAGTAGTATTCTATTGTGTAAATGTGCCATAGTTGTTTTATCCACTCAGCTACTGATGGACACTTGGGCCCCTTCCATATCTTGGTGACTGTAAATAATGCTGCAGTGAACATAGGGGTGCTTATGTTCTTTCAAATTAGTGTTTTGGATTCCTTTGGATGTATTCCCAGAAGTGGGATCACTTGGTCAAAAGGCAGATCCATCTTTAATTTTTGAGATATCTCTATACTGCTTTTCACAGTGGCTGCAACAATCTGCATTCCCACCAACAGTCTAAAGGGTTCCCTTTCCTCCATGTCCTCACCAGCACTTGCCATTTGTTGATTTATTGATGATAGCCATTCTGACAGGTGTGAGATGGTGTCTCATTGTGATTTTAATTTGCACTTCTCTGATAATTCATGATGTTGAGCATCTTTTCATAGATCTATTGGCCATCTGTATACACTTTTTAGAGAAGTGTCTATTCAGGTACTTTGCTCATTTTTTATTAGATTGTTTGTTCTTTTGGTGTTGAGTTATGTAAGTTCTTTATAAATTTTGGATATTAACTCCTTATCAGGTGTATTGGTGAATATGTTCTCCCATTCTGTGGGTTGCTTTTTATTTTATTGATGATTTCCTTTGCTGTGCAAAAACTTTTTAGTTTGATGAAGTCCCATTTGTTAATTTTTTCTTTTGTTTCCCTTTCCTGGGGAGATATATCCAATAAAACATTGCTACGAGCAATGCCTTAGATTTTGCTGTCTATGTGTTCATCTACAATTTTTATGGTTTTGCATCTAAGATTAAAGTCTTCAATCTATTTGGAATTTATTCTTGTGAGTGGTATAAGAACGTGATCTAGTTTCATTTTGCTGCACATATCTGTCCAATTTTCCCGACACCATTTATTGAATAAACCATCTTTAGCCAATTGTATGTGCTTTCTTCCTCTGTAGAATATTAATTGCTTATAAAAGTGTGGGTTTGTTTCTGGGCTCTCTATACTGTTCCATTGATCTGTGTTTCAGTTTTTGTGCTAGTACCAGGCTGTTTAGATTTCTATGGCCTTATAGTGTAGTTTGATGCTAGGTAGCATGATTCCTCCAACTTTGTTCTTCTTTCTCAGGATTGCTGTTGTTATGTGGGGCCTTTTGTGGTTCCATAGACATTTTTGAAATATTAATTCTAGTTCTGTGGAATACACCATTGGAATCTTGATAGGAATTGCATTGAATCTATAGATTGCTTGGGGTAGTATGGACATTTTAATAATGTTAATTCTTCCTGTCCATGAACACACTATGTGCTCCCACTTATTTGTATCTTCTTTAATTTCTGTCTTCATTGTCTTATAATTTTCCAAGCACATGTCTATTACATCCTTGGTTAGGTTTATTCCTCAGTATTTTATTATTTTTGAAGTCATTGTGAATGGTATTGTTTTCCTAATTTCCCTTTCTGTTAGTTCATTATTGCCATATAAAAATGCAACCGATTTCTGAATGTTAATTTTGTGTCCAGCTATTTTGCTGAATTCATTTATTAGTTCTAGTAGTTTCTTGGTGGAATGTTTGGTGTTTTCTATGTACAGTATCATGTCATCTGAAAATAAAGACAGTTTTACTTCTTCTTTTCCAATACAGATGCCTCTTATTTCTCCTTCTCATCTGAATGCTAGGATTTCCAGGGCTTTGTTGAATAAGAGAGGGGAAAGAGGATATCCCTGTCTTGTTCCTAATCTTAAGGGGAACACTTGTAGTTTTTGCCCATTGAGTATGATGCTGACAGTGGGTTTGTCATATATGGTCTTTATTATGTCTTGGTATGTTCCTTCTTATCCCACTTTGCTGAGAATTTTTATCATAAATGGGTGCTGGATTTTATCAAATGCTTTTTCTGCATATACTGATATGATCATGTGGTTTTTAGCCTTCATTTTTTTATGTAGTAAATCACATTTATTGATCTGCAAATGTTGTGCCAAACTTGCACTCCCTGTATAAGTCCCATTTCACCACAATTTATTATCTTTTTGATACATTGCTGTATTTGGTTTGCTACTATTTTGTTGAGGATATTAGCATCTATGTTCATCAGGGATATTGGCCTATAATTTTCTTCCTTTGTAGTGTCTTTATCTGGTTTTGGAATTAGGATAATGCTGGTCTTGTAAAATGAATTTGAGAGCTTTCCCTCCTCTTGAATTTTATGAAATAGTTTGAGAAGGAGCAGTATTAGTTCTTCTTGGAATGTTTAGTAAAATTTACCTGTGAAGCCATCTGGTCCAGGGCTTTTGTTTGTTGGAAGATTTTTGATTACCACATCAATTTCACTAGGTGTAATTTGTTTATTCACATTCTCTGATTCTTCCTGATTTAGTTTTGGAAGGCTGTATGTTTCTATGAATTTATCCATTTCATCCAGGTTGTCCAATTTGTTGGCATATAGTTGTTCACAATATTTCTTACAGTCCTTGGTAATGTGTCAGTTGTTACTTCTCTTCTTTCATTTCTGATTTTATTTGAGTCCTTTCTCTCTTTTTCTTGATGAGTCTGGATAAAAGTTTGTCAATCTTGTTTACCTTTCCGAAGAACCAGCACTTGGATTTTTTGATCTTTTGTATCATTTTTGTAGACCCAATTTCATTTATTTCTTCTCTGATGTTAATTATTTTCTGCCTTTTATTCACTTTGGACTTTGTTTGTTGTTGTTTTTCAAGTTCCTTTAAGTGTGACATTAGATTGTTTATTTAAGCTTTTTCTTGTGGGTGCTTTTTTGGTTTGGGGTTTGTTTTGTTTTGTTTTGAGATAGGCTTGTAATGCTATGAATTTCCCTCTTAGGATTGTATTCCCAGTATCCCACAGATTTTGCATTGTTGTGTCTTCATTTTCACTTGTTTCAAGGTATCTTTTGATTTCTCTCTTGATATTGTGGTTGACCAATTCATTCTTTAATATGTTATTTAGCTTCCATGTTTTTCAGTGTTTCTCTTCTGATTGATTTCTAGTATGACTGCATGGTGGTCAGAGACAATGCTTGATATGATTTCAATCTTCTTCAATTTATTGAGACTTGTTTTGTTTCATAACATGTGGTCTATCATAGAAAATGTTCCATGGGCACTTGAAAAGTATGTATATTCTGCTGCTATGGGGTGAAATGCTCTGAAGATATCAATTAAATCCATTTGATCTAGTGTGTAATTTAAGGCTGCTGTCTTCTTGTTGATTTTCTGTCTGGAAGATCTATCCATTGAAGTCAGTGATATGTTAAAATCCTCAACTAAGGCTGTATTTCTGTCAGCCTCTTCCTTTATGTTTATCAAAATTTGCTTCACATATTTAGGTATTCCTATATTGGGTGTATAAGTGATTACTAAGGTTTTATCCATTTGTTAGATTGTTCCTTTTATCATTATGTAGTATCCTTCTTTGTCTCTTACTGTAGCCTTTGTTTTAAAGTCTATTTTGTTGGATATAAGTACTGCTACCCCAGCCTTTATTCCCTTTCCATTTGCATGAAATATCTTTTTCCATCCTTTTACTTTTAGTCTGTGTGTATCTTTTGATCTGAGATTGGCCTCTTGGTGGCAGCATATTTATGGAGCTTGTTTTCTTATCCATTCAGCTACCCTACGTCTTTTGTTTGGGGCATTTAAGCCATTTACATTTAAGGTGATTATTGATAGATACGTATTTACTGCCATTTTATTGGTAGACTATTTTCTTCTGTTTTTTGTTTGTTTGTCTGTTTGTTTCTCTTTTTCTTCTTCTTCTTAAAGTAACCCTTTAACCTTTTTTTGCAGTACTGGTTGTTTTGCAGTACTGGTTCAGGGGAGTTGGATAAGGATGACAATAACTAATGCCATGTGACTGATAAATAGCTTTTTCTTGTCTGGGAAGCTCCTTATTTCTCTTCCAATTTTAAAAGATAGCCTTGCTAGGTAAAGTAGCTTTGGTTAAAGGTCCTTGCTATTCACCACCTTGAATATTTCATGCCACTCCCTTCTGGCCTGAAATCTTTCTGTTGAGAAATCAGATGACGGTCTAATTGGTGCTTCCTTGTATGTAACTACCTGCTTTTCTCTTGCAGCTTTTAAGATTCTCTTCTTGTCTTCAAGCCTTTTCATTTTGATTATGATGTGTCTTGATGTAGGCCTCTTTGGGTCCAATTTGTTTGGAGAGCTCTGAGCTTCCTATTTGTGTGTCTTTCTCCTTCACCAGAATATGGAAGTTTTCGGTCATTATTTCTTCAAATATGTTCTCAATCCCTTGCTTGCTCTCTTCTCCTTCTGGTATTCCCATGATGTGGATGTTATTACACTTCATGTTGTCCAAAATATTTCTTAAGCTCTCCCCATTTTTTAAAATTCTTTTTTCTTTTTGCTGCTCTGCCTGAGTGTTTTTTCTACCTTGTCCTCCAAATCACTGCTTCAATCCTCTGCTTCATCTAACTTACTGTTTATTCTTTCCAGTGTATTATTTATCTCAGATATTGCATTCTTTATTTTTGACTGGTCCTTTTTTTATGATTTCTATGTCTTTTTTCATGCTATTGAGTACCATTATTATCATTACTCTAAACTCTCTTTCTGATAAATTGCTTCCTCCACTTCATTTAGTTCTTCTTCTGGAGAATTCCCTTGTTCTTTCATTTTGGCTCTGTTTCTTTGTCTTCACATGGTGGCAACCTCTTTGATTTTCAGCATTAGTTGTTAAAGTAATCAAAGATATAACCTCTAGCTGTAATCAGTGGCCTGGTGTGGGAGTCTCCACCTGGTCGAGTCCTCTTGGCTGTTGCAGATGAAATGAGACTTCAAAGACAAAATCTGCTTGGGGAGAGAAGGATATCTAATCTCTCAGAAGAGAAGAGCCTCAAGAACCTCTTCCCCTGCATATTTATTGAGTTCAGCTCACACAGAGATACATAGTATGCACGTAAAGCTCATCAACGTCCAAAAAGCTATAGTCATGAAAAACTGACATCATCTACAGATAATAATTGAAGAAACACAGGGATTGTCTCTTTTAAGGGACAATCCTTACAAGGATTACAATCCCTTACAAGGGACAATCCCTTACACCTCCTGGTGTAATTGAGTCATGTATCATTAAGTAGGGAGTTTCACTCCCTACACTAACGTTTGAGCTCAAACCAACAGGGCTATCAAGCAAGCCTCAAAGGAAACAATGTACATTCTTTTCTCAGGCTTGATTGCCCCCAGGAGCCATCTGTTCCAGTACCAGGCTGAAGCTGCCTCTGGCATTGTTTTCAGGCTGAGTCAGGTAGGGGGAGCAAAGCAGCCAAGAGATTAGGAGACTTCTTACAGATAGAATGAGGACTCAGGCTATGACAAAGCCAAAGGATGAGCATCTTTCTGCCCCTTCTCTATAGTCCCCTAAGTCCTTCCCTGATGGCCCTTTTGCAGCTGTGCCTGGCTTAGGTTGTCCCACTCTTGAGGGATCTTACTCATCATTGGCTAACCAGTCATCTTTCAGGGCCAAGCAGGGTGAAGTTAGTTCCATCTCCTTAGTGGCTCATGGCCCTAAGGGCCTTTTTACTCAGCCCTAGCCATGGGACTCTTGTCTGTTAATGAGACTACAGTCCCTGAAACCAGGCAGGACAGCTCCCAACAGCCTGGCTTAAGCATCACAGGGTGGGGCAGAGTAATTCCTACAGGCATGTCTATTGGTTCCCCTCAGGCTGACACCACTTGGGGAGTAGTATTCTGCCTGAGAAAGATAGCTTCTGGACTTCTGGCCAAGATAGAGGCATACGTAGACACACTGTGCCTCCTCCCACAGCCAAAAGAAGGATATCAACAAATTTAAAAACAAAAACAACCAGAACTGACAGAAAATCAAACTGTATGGAAGTCTGACAATCAAGGAGTTAAAGAAGAAACATTCATCCAGACAGGTAGGAGGGGTGGAGACAGACAGCCGGGAGGAGAGGACTTACGGCAAGGTGGTGGCTGGCAGACCTGGTGGGGTGGTGGTTGGCAGAGTTAGTGGCCCTACATTTGCATGCAGATAAACCAGGAGGAACAACTGGGGAGTGAGGCAGACCAAGCAACCCAGGGTTCCAGCACGGGGAAATAAAGCCTCAAAACCTCTGACTGAAAAAACCTGTGAGGGATAAGGCACCAGAATAAACTCCCAGCCTCATAGTAGAGTTTGTTGGAGAGACCCACAGGGTCCTAGAATATATACAAACCCACCCACCTGGGAATCAGCACCAGAAAGGCCCAATTTGCTAGTTGGTAGTGGCACAAGTGACTGAAAGCTGACAGAGAGCTGAACAAGAGACATTGTTTTCTCTCAGACCCCTCCTCCACACATGGCGACACAATGCAGCCACAGGGATTGTCCCGCCCAGGTGAATACCTAAGGCTCCACCCCTTACTATGTAACAGGCATGTCAAGACAAAAAATGGTCAAAATGAAAGAACAGATCAAAGCTCCAGAAAAAAATACAACTAATCGATGAAAAGATAGCCAACTTATGAGGTGCAGAATTCAAAGCACTGGTAATCAGGATGCTCACAGAAATGGTTGAGTATGGTCACAAAACAGAGGAAAAAGTGAAGGCTATGAAAAGTGAAATAAATGAAAATGCACAGGGAACCAACAGCAATGGGAAGGAAACCAGGACTCATATCAATGGTTTGGAGCAGAAGGAAAAAATAAACATTCAACCAGAACAGAATGAAGAAACAAGAATTCCAAAAAATGAGGAGAAGCTTAGGAACTTCTGGGACAACTTTAAACATTCCAAAATCCTAATCATAGGGGTGCCAGAAGGAGAATTGGAAGAGCAAGAAATGGGAAACTTATTTGAAAATATAACGAAGGAGAACTTCCCTAATCTGGCAAAGGAAATAGACTTCCAGGAAGTCCAGGAAGCTCAGAGAGTCCCAAAGAAGTTGGATCCAAGGAAGCACACACCAAGGCACATCATAATGACATTAGCCAATATTAATGACAAGGAGAGAATCTTAAAAGCAAAGCAACAAGAGAAAAGGAGACCGTTACCTACAAAGGAGTTCCCATAAGACTATCAGCTGATTTCTAAAACAAACAAACAAACAAACAAACAAAACACCTTACAGGCAAGAAGGGGCTGAAAAGAAGTATTTGAAGTCATGAAAGGCAAGGACTTACATCCAAGATTACTCTATCCAGCAAAGCTATCATTTACAATGGAAGGGCAGATAAAGTGTTTCCCAGATAAGGACAAGTTCAAGGAGTCCATCATCACCAAGCCCTTATTATATGAAATGTTAAAGGGACTTATCTAAGAAAAAGATCAAAATTATGAACAGTAAAATGACAACAAACTCACAACTATCAACAACTGAACCTAAAACAAAAACAAACTAGGCAAACAAGTAGAACAGGAACGGAGTTACAGAAATGGAGATCAAATGGAGGGTTATCAGCAGGGGAGTGGGAGAGGGACACAGGGGGAAAAGGTACAAGGACTGGTACAGGGAAGCATAAATGGTAGGTAGAAAATAGACAGGAGGAGGTTAAGAATAGTATGGGAAATGTAGAAACCTAAGAACTTATATGTACGACCCATGGACAGGAACTAAAGGTGGGAGCGGAATGTGAGTGGAAGGGGGTGTGCAGGGCAGAGGGGAATAAAGGGGGGGAATGGGACAACTGTAATATATAATCAATAAAATATACTTTAAAAAAATGAAAAAAAGAAAGATGTCTTCTGCAGTGTAGGGAATGCTCAGCACAGGGGCCCCGGTGGCTATTTCTTCAGTTCTCAGACCACAGCCACCAAAACCAGACTCTCCTCAAGCATTCCTAGTCCACTCTGCCCTCCCTCTGCTGGAGTCCAGGGTAAGAGGCTGCAAGTGAAACTTTATGTGTTGGCCCTTTAAAAGACCCTCTGTGTCTCAAGGCATCTCTCTCTACAGAAATCCTGATGCTTTTCATAGCTGAATGTTATCTGAATTCCTTTCGGACTCTGTTGCTATAGGCTAGGGAATCCAGCTCAGGGTTTAGACTCCACAGTTCTCAGAGGAAACCCCCAAGCTGTGAAATATCCCTCAAAATTTCAGGTACCACCTGTGGCAGCCAAGCCAGCCCTCTCATGCTTCCTTTGCACTCTCTACAAGTCTCATTGCGGTAAAGTGGTTTCTTCTGTCTGTCATTGGTTATAAGGCTTCCTTCCAGCTAGTTTTCAGTTGGTTATTCAAGATTATTTTTCTATAATTTAGTTGTAATTCCAGATCAGTCCTGGGAGGAGGTTAGTGTAGCTTTTGTTTACTCCTTCACCATCTTGGATCCTCCCCTCTGGTCTTTTTAAAAACCAGAAATGTACATAATTCTACCTTCAGAAGAGCCAGTGACTGGGACTTCATGTCTGATGCTCACTCCGCTCATTTCTATAGCGTAAGCTTCCCCCCTCTGTATGTAACTTGCATATGACTCTATTGGCTTCTTGGGATGATCCCCCCTAATAAACCTGGCATTGTGGAAAGACATAAACATGTGAGTGACTCCTTTCAGGGACACTCCTTTGCTGGCAACAGTTACATATTAAATCTTGGTTTGCTTACATGAGGCTCCATTTGGGGCCCATCGTTGTTTTGTTTCTTTAATCCTACTTTCAACCTACTTCCCAGCAATCTTGTAAAGGTAAATGGTTTTGAGACAGGCCAATAAGCCAGGACAAATAGAATAAGGAAACTGAGATAGCGAAACAAAATGGCTGAGCAATTTACAGCCAGATACAAAAGGTTACCCCTCTAAAGACAACATCTACGCCTCAGTCGTATTTCAGCTCCAGGTTCAGAATAGCAACAAAACCATGTAGGCAATGCCAAGACCAGCTGCAATGACTGTGGACCCCCTGCCCTGGCACTGATCAATCAGTAAAGACCCTAACCCTGAAAGACCACACCTGGAAACCCGATGAATATCTGCTGAAATCTTCCTTAAGACCTCCCCTCAGATTCCTGCCTGCATGAGAGAGATAAAAGCCTTAAGACAAACGACCCACTCTCATGCTCTCCCTCTGGGGAGCAGCCCACACTATCCCTGTCCCCTTCTTCCTCCCCCTCAAGCATACATCTCGTAAATGTCCCCAAGGAGACTTGCAACCAAGGAAGCAATGGGCAGTGGTGGCTCATGCCAGGCTCGGCCCCTCAACCTTTCCCCAAGGCCCCATTTTCTCTGGCTTCCCAGTGAGCTAAGGCAGCCCAGCCTAGGCTCTCCTGTTGTTATGCTAAGCCCTTCCTCGTTTCACTGTCCCCAGCTTTAATAAAGTACATTCATAGTCACCTGGGCTCATGCTGTGAAATTTTTTCTGCACGTAGTTAAGAACCTACACAGTACCAGCTGGCCCTCAGCAGACCTGCTCAAGGCCATGTCCCTTGTCAAGTAATAATTTTGATTTAATAGAATGAACTTTAGGAACTTTGGAATATCTGAGGAAGAGAAAATGGGGACATTCTGCATATACTTCAGATAGACTTTTGAAGACCAAAAATGGACACAACTCCCTTTAAATGAGATCTTCAATTTTAAAAATACCACTGTAAACTAAAGGTGGCTTCAAAAAGTTGATAATTGTAATGCCAATTAATAGAACTGAAAGCTCAATGTAGATGATTTGCAATAAAAAAATAATGTGTAAGCATCGTATACCATCCCTCTGAGAGCTTCATAAGCCATCCCAGGGTTCTCCAGGTCCCCTCTACTCATAGCCAGCCCGCTCATCCACAGCTGTGTAAGGGATGTATTACTGGTAAATTTACATACATTAGCATTACCAAGAATACAAAATGTTCCTGTTATTATGTAAGCAGCTTCAGTTTAAACAGGCTGTCAGTCAGCTGCTTCCAGGCTTGGCAGCATCTACTTTGTTGGCAGATAGAAATTCCAGCCTGCTTTTTCCTTTCATGTTTTTGATAAACATTATCATAAACCAGGTGCCTTCTTGAGCTGTCACCTTATCTCCAGCATCTGCCTTCTCCATCAAGTGCAGTGCCTATTAAGAATTGGGGACATTATTTCCGCAGCTAATTAAACAAGCTAAAATGAACATGTAAATTTATTTGCAGTTCAACTTTCCGTTACTTTTTCCAGCTGCTAATAGAAGGAGCAGAGTCAGTAAAGTGTTATGAAGCATGATGTGTGAGGTTATGTCTTAATGAAAAACATATGTCCATGCTGATTTTTACAGCCAACAATTATGAGAACTCTGATCACTTTAAAACTTCCACAACATATCCCCAAAAGTGCTGTATCTAATATTTCTCAGAGATTGTTTATAAATACAAAACATTGAGTATTTTTAAAAAGTATTCTTAAAATGTCTGCAATCAGAGCCAAATACACTTTGAGAGTCACAGGATACCTCCCCTAGCAACCCCTGGTGAATCTTAGCACCTGACCATGACCTCATCTTCCTTAAATGTCCTGAACCAGGACATTCTCCAGGAGAATGAACCGAGTATCCCATGTAAATACTTTTCAACACTCTTTACTTCAAAATGAATAGGAATGAGAACAGTGTGTGTAATTTTGGACTTACTAGGCTTTTAAAAGATGAGGAATTTCGGGCTTTGAATCTACCCAGTCATCCCCTTCTCCCTAGGTGCAATCCAAACTTAAATCATGTGAACTATAGCATTATGCTTAAGACAGTGAGTCTTCACTCCCAGCAGAAAGAGCTCTGTGAAATGAGAATGACTCCCCAGGAAAGATGAGAGGGAGGAATCAAGTTGTCATGCTAGGCTAAGGTTAAGAGTCAATGTCCACATCATTATAATGATGAGACAGCTTTTTGTAAATGAAACTCTAATAAACATGAGTGGGGGGAGTCTGTGAAATGGTTAGGGGTTAACACTTTCCCCACCCTAATGCTGGGGCTGAATGTGATGCATCCCTGCTTCAGAAGATAACTCCTCCCTTTTATAATAAGTTGCTTGTTGAGTGCAGGCTGAGGGTGAACACCAAGATGTGGAAAGAAGAGCACAGATGGAGTGATTCCTGTCAAAGCAAAAGCCAGGTGCCATTTCCTGGGCAGCACGGCTGTTCGGCCAACACGCACACATGCAACATGACGGTAAATAGGCACAGGGTGGACAGTTTGGCAGATATTCAAAGTGCTGTGATTCTGCAGGTCCCTGCCAACTTCTCTGCTAAAGAAGAATTATGTTAATTAATAGGAAATGTGCGTGAAGGAAAAGAATATCACACAGTAAATGCTACTTTGCTCCAAAGCCAACAGAGCTTGGTCTTCCCTAGAGCCAGGTTGGGGACAGAACCTTAGGAATAAAGCACAATGCAACATCCTGTGCCGACTTCCTTACCCTCTTCACTGGCCAGGTGACCTGACTTAACCATTCACTCACTTCCTCCCGCTACAAAAGCTGGCGGAATAGCTAAAATGGTCCATATGTTGTGTTCCAGGCCTGTTACTATACTCTATGCCTACAGAAACAACTGCAGAGTTCAGTTCTTGGCCTCAGTTTCCCCAGAGAGGCCACTACTCTGCCTGCGAGTGATTAAGAACATGAGACCTGCCATGATGGCAGCAAGAATGTGTAGAGGCTTCTGGGAGAAAAGGTTCTGTCTACACTCCCTTCTCTGAAGACTGGCCATTCCCCACAGGCCCTGGTTTAAGGGACGGAACACCCTCTGGCCACAGTTGTGGAATATAAGCTAGATGCGGGACCCACAATGAGCTAAGTGATTCTTTGTCTGGAGAATTTGAATCATAATCCTGAGACAGGACCCTGAGCATTATACTTAGAGATCCAGGAAGCTGAGGTTAGAACAGCCTTTTCCTATCACATGCATCTTGGTAAGCAGGCAGAAGTGTCTAGCTATGGAAAAAGAGCAGAAAGAATCAAATACCCAGAAGGACGAAGATATAAGAGATTACCTTAGTGTCCCCACAGAGACAGGGGGCAACTTCAGGTTCTGACTCATTTGGTCTTGTGCCACCAGGATGTATTTCCTACAGTGAGATCCTTTGACTTGGGCTGGATTGAATGAGCCAAGGGGCACCTTAAATGAGCCAAAGCTCACAGCGCTGTAGGGGGTGGGAGGGGAGTAGCGCTGGTCCTGTGAACAGTTGTGCAGGACCAGGAGGTTGGGCACTGATCTGTCAACCTTGCAATTTGGTTCCATTCATCTCAACAAACATTCCTGGAGGGCCTCCCACATGGGCCTTCTGGCATTCTCTCACCCCTGCCCTGGGCACAGAGGCTCTCTTCACTGCCCAGCATAGAGGCACAGTGTGTGACTGAGGACCATTTTTTAAAAATCCTTGTTATAGACATGGCTTTTATGACCTTGGCCTCATTCATTCCAGTTTCCAGCTCCTGCCACTTTTATTTTCCCTAAAAAGCTCTGGGAATGTTACCTGGTAGAAGCTGCCTGCGCAATGAATCAGCACACTGTAATCAGTCCCTCTGTGAATTCCAAGAAGCTGTTCTTTCAATCACTCCGCTGGTACTCCATATGACACTGCCTAGGAGGGCTTGGAAGCTGCTTTTTAATCTTGAATGGTTTTCTTTTCATATACATATATATGTATGTATATGCATACATCATATGTATATCATATACATACATATATATGTCTTATCCTCACAGTTATAAACTCCTTGAGAGTAAAGACTATATGCTGTTCTTTTTTTCAAGCCTTCATATATAATCACTTTGATGAGAGAGTAAGTCCTTCATAAACAAATGACAGCAGAGTGTCCTTGGTGCTCAACAGCTCGTCAGAACACATAGAGATGAAGACATCTCTAGACTCCAGCTGGTCCATTCTTTTGCTCTGAGTCCCTCCTGTTCCGCACACCAGAGCAGGACTGAACTTTAAGGCCAGTTTCTCAGCACAGGAGGAGAGACCTTAGGGATCAAAAAGACCAACCCATATTTCAGAGGAGGAAATGAAGTCGCCAGAAATTTCACCCTCTCCACATCATCTGGCTAGTGAGTGACATTTCCCTTTCCACTGGCCCCTGTGGCCTTTATCATATGGGTGTCTCCCTTTTGCTTTCGGATGAAGAGGTGGAAGCTAGTCTGATGATTACCTTCTTCTACTTCTTTTTAGAAGCTGTGGGGAGCCTGGATTCCGATGCTTCCTTCCCCGGCATTCAGATGTTAATTAGCCTGGCCCACTTCATCTTGGCCTCACTCCTGGTCACAGAGTCCAGTCAGGCACTGACCTGAAATACCTGGCACAGGACTTCTCAAGACTTTTTGGATTTAAACCCCTTTTCTCCACATCTCCTCTCATCATGCCCTCCAAGAAAACAGCTCCAGGATTCATAGTACAAGGTGAGCTTGCTCACTGTAGCTTCCAGCCTTACCTTATAGGAGTGTTCTGGTTCCCAGACTAACAACCATTCACATACCACACCTGAAAGCTCTGCTGCTGTGGGAGGGGTGCACAGACTTACTTGCTCTACCAAAGTCCAACTTCAGACAAGGCACATTATGCAAAACAGGTACAAGATAGACAGTTTGGCGGGAGTTCAGTTACCTCAGTTCATGGAAACTCTTGCCAGCATCTACACAGAGGATGTAGTGTGTTAATTAATGGGAAAATTGTGCCACATTTCATATCAAAGCCTCTCTCAGGAAACAGGACTCTGAAGACAGTCACAGTATGAGGCGCCTTGAGGGTGTTTGTGAAGGAAGAGGTGGCCCTGCCTTTGCTCTAAAGAATCACACAATCTCTCTGTCCCTCCTCCCCACACTATGAGACACTTTCCTCTTCATTGTCTCCCTCAGCATCGGAAATGAGTCCTTGTCAGAGTATTCAGCACCAGCGGAACCCACCTCTGCAGTGATGCATAGGCAGCAATCACAATTCCTTTGGCTGCAAACACAGGCTCTAAGTACACTGATCAGAGACCTGGGCTTCCCACCTCCCCCTGCCCACCCCCAAAAGGGTGTTTCTCCTCTATTAGCTTCCCCTCCAGTAGCCCTCACAAGCTGTGGCTTCTCTGTGAACAGCCAACCAAATCCTGGGCCCTGATCACTGTGAATGCCAATTGCTGCTTCATGTCTGTCTCTCCCACAGAACTGTGTGCTTCCTTAGGATACAGCCTGGCCATATTCATTGGCATATATTGTGGGCTGATTAAACATGTTCAATAAATGAATGGAAGAATTAGTGACTGAACTCTCAGATAGGCTCTAATAAACTCAGATTAAAGTGAAAATTATCATGGAGCCAAGTGATACTATTTCAGAATACATTTGCATTCTAAAAGCCTTTCACCCATCTAGTGAAAGGAATGAGAATTTTAAGCACATGGTAGTTGGGAGGGAAAGGAGTTTGGGGAAAATCCAGTGGCACATCAAGGGCAAAAGAAGAACAAGGGGAGCCCTCAACACATTACTTGTAGAGAATATAAAAGCAATAACAAATCTGACCAAAATCAATTTAGTTTTATTATCATTTTTATTATAAAATTGCATCAGCAATGTAAATGTCATTGATAACATACCCCTCCCCCAGAAAAAAGTCTTTAGTTGGTCTAAGTTTTAAGCAATTGCTGCAGTTTGTGGTTGATATTAATAATGTGTGACCAATGGTCATATTTGTATAACTTATCCTGAGCCAGGACTCTAGAGCTGGAAGTCAGAACAACAGCCTCTCCTAGCATGGTCCTCCCTTACTCCAAGCCTGGCTTGTAAGGTAGTGGTTCCATGCTAGGACCACCTAAGAACACTTCAACCTACTGTCCCACCCTCCCCCCATTTACCAAGTGCTCAACTCTTAAAGTGGGGGTCCCACTCACAGCCAAAGAATGCCATTGTTCCCACTCCCAGCTCCAGAGCCCTGGTTCAGAGATTTTGTCGGCGGGGACAAACAGATCATTAAACAGTGACCACAGGAACTTTTCCTTCAAGGGAACCTGAAATAGTTGGATTTTTCTATAGAGCAATTTAAGTCTCTGGAATATTGTAAAAAACCTTAAAGCAACCAATCAGCCAGCAATAGTAGAGTCTAACAGCTGGGAGCAGTCATGGAAAAAAGAAGACGAAAGCCCTACTCAACCATCCCACGGTGACTGTGGGCACACCCAAAGCCATGCTTCCCTGAGGAGCAACACCAGAAGCTTAACACTGTGCATATATCTGGGGGGATGGGGAAGTGGGGAGGTGGAGGTAAGAAGAAGAAAAGTGAAACTTCTAAAATAATCCAAACAGTCACTAAAAAACTAAATAAACAAATAATAATAATAAACCTTGGGGTGGAAGAAAGGGGAAGGATGTCCAGTTTCAGACAAAAAATTAAAATATATGCAAAAAATAGGAAAGTATGACCCATATACTGGAAAGATGATGCAAAGAGCCTGTGAGAGTAAACAGATGGTAGAATTGACAGAAAAAGACTTCAAAGTAGCCGTAATAAATCTGTTCAAAGAATGAAAGCCAACTATAATTAAAGAAGTAAAGAAAGGTATAATGATAATATCATCAAATAAAGAATACCAATAGAAACATCAAATTAATTACTATATGAATGAACGAACGAATGAATGAATGAATATAGACTTTTTGCAGCAGGGCCACCTCTAATGTGCAGAGATCAAGATAAAAGTAAAAATGGAGGCCTGTCTACCATATGACTAAATATTTTAAAATTTTAAATCAGATTTTCTGACATCAACCACCAAAGAGTCATGCTGGAAGAAGCAACAATCTCTCCTCATCTTCTCCATCATCCTCTTGCAGCCACAGAAAAACAACCATGCCTGAGTGTACATCCATTCATGTTGGCCAGGCTGGTGTCCAGGTTGGCAATGCCTACCGGGAGCTCTATAGCCTAGAACACAACATCCAGCCTGATGCGGAGAGGCCAAGTGACAAGACCATTGAAGGAGTGATGACTCCTTCATACCTTCTTCAGTGAGACAGGCACTGGCAAGCCTGTGCCCAGGATGGTGTTTGTAGACCTGTAACCCACTGTCATTG
This sequence comes from Anoura caudifer, assembly GCA_004027475.1. Taxonomy (NCBI): domain Eukaryota; kingdom Metazoa; phylum Chordata; class Mammalia; order Chiroptera; family Phyllostomidae; genus Anoura; species Anoura caudifer. Next base: position 198,648 of record PVKU01001999.1, read on the forward strand.
ATTAAGTTCACACTGCTCTTCCACTCTGCTCACCACAGGCAAGAAAGATTCTGCCGATAACTATGCCCGTGGACACTACAACAGTGGCAAGGAGATCATTGGCCTCATTTTGGAGTGAATTCAGAAACCAGCCAGCCAGTGCAAAGGTCTTCAGGGCTTCTTGGTTTTCCACAGCTCTGGTGGGGGAAGTGGTTCTGGGTTCACCTCGCTGCTGATGGCACATCAGTCAATTATGGCAAGAATTCCATGTTTGAGTTCTGCATTTACCCAACCCCTTTGCACAACTGTAGTTGAGCCCTACAATGCCACCTTCATCACCCTGGAGAACTCTGATTGTGCCTTCATGGTTGCCGATGAGGCCAACTACAACATCTGTCACAGAAACCTCAATACCGAACCCCCAACCTACACTAACCTTAACCGCCTTTTTGGCCAGACTGTATCCTCCATCACTGCTTCCTTCAGGTTTGATGGAGTCCTGAATGTTGACTAAATTCCAGACCAACATGGTACCCTATTCCCACATCCACTTTCCTCTGACCACATGTGCCCCTGTTATCTCTGTTGAGAAAGCCTATCACGAACAGCTTACAGTAGCAGAGATCACCAATGTATGCTTTGAGCCAGCCAACAAGGTTGGGAAGTGTGACCCCTGCCATAGTATATATACATGGTTTGCTGCCTGTTGTACTGTGGTGACGCTGTTCCTAAAGATATCAGTGTTGCCACTGCCACTATCAAGACTAAGTATACCATCCAGTTTGTGGACTGGTGCCCCACTGGCTTCAAAATTAGTATCAATTACCAACCTTGCACTGTGGTACCTTGTGGAGAACTGGCCAAAGCACAGTGAGCTGTGTGCATGCTGAGCAACACCACAGCTACTGCTGAGGCCTGGGCTCATCTGGACCACAAGTTTGACCAATATGCTTTTGTCCAGTGGTATGTGAGCAAGAGCATGGAGGAAGGAGAGTTTTCTGAGGTCTGGGAAGACATGGCTGCCTTTGACAAAGGATTATGAGGAAGTTGGTGTGGATTCTGTTGAAGCAGAGGGTGAGGAAGGAGAGGAATAATAAAGGTAAAATGTCACAAAGGTACTGCTTTTACAAGGAAACTTATTCTGTCTTATACATTGAAAAATTGAGGTCTGATCAGTTAATTTATAGGTAGCAGTGTATACTCTCATAAACAGTCACTGGCCTGTGCTTTAAAACACAACACTTTGTTACAGACCCAACGGGCCCATTTCTCTGATGGGTTAACAAACTGTTTTTAAATGTTTTATCCTCACTTTTTTGAAAAATGTACCTGATAATGACTTAGATATTTGAGGTATAACTGTGAACAACACAGCTCAACAAATCCCCGCTCTATCTCCCAACCTTCCCCCAAGAGCTGCCTTTGGAGGTGGGCTTAGAGCCATGAGAGGAGGGACCTCTGCGTTTCAGGCGCGCCAGAGCACGCTGTAGATGAGAATAGCAGTTTTCAAGCTTGAGCAGGCCTCTGCATCATCAAGAAAGCTGTTAAAACACTGGTCACACCCTCAAAGTTTTTGACTCAGTAGTTCTGAGCTAGGGTCCAAGAATTTGCATTTCTAATCAATTCCTAGGTGCTGTGAGGCAGATGTTTTGGAAACCACCTTCTGAGAATGACTAATCTAGGAAGGACCACAGGCTCTGAATGGGCACAGCTCCATTGCCTTTGGGGAGGGCTTCAGCTGAAGGAGAGCCGGAGCAGAGTCTTCTTAAGCATAGGACCCTCTTGTCCAGGGCCACTTGGCAGCAGCAGAAGGTCTACCAGGCAGCCTGGGAGAGTACAGAAGATAATGCATAAGGGGACACCGGCACCTCTGAATGCAGCATTCTTCAATCATTTGATCAGGACACATACTCTCTAGCAACAGACCAGCCACTTTACTCCAAGCCCAAGCGCCAGGGGGCACAAGGATGCTCTCATTCCTTCTATCAACAGTCATGGGATGGCACAGCAGTAGGGTCAACTGAAGTTCCCCAGAGAACAGGGGTTACTTTGTTCACTCTGAAAAATGCTAACTAAAGTCATTTGAGCACAGAAACTTTTTCTGGCCTATCATCTATTAACATCATGTGCAAGTATTTTGGGAAGCACAATCATGCCCTGTTCTCACAGGAAGTTCAACAACCTCACTCATCAAACTATGAAAAAGGTAACCAAGTGATCAAGTAGAAGATTTATTTTCCTTCAAGAGTTGTCAAAGGACTAAGCTGTGAACAGCAGAAGAAAAGACTAGAAACAAGATGACATGGTTAAATCCGTGTCTATCAACTTCACCTAAAGAGGCAGAGGAGTAGTTCTATAGGCATTCAAATAAACTCCTACCTGGCTAATCGCATTTTTGTCCAACAAATTGATTTTATGATATAGATTGATTTTATGTACAGCTACAGTCTTACTTTACATTGGACACACCAGAGCTGGAGTGAGCTACTTAAAAAAAAATATTATAAAATAAAAGTCCAGCCCTGGCTGTGTGGCTTGGTTGGTTGAGTGTTGTCCCATATACTGAAGGGTTGCAGCTTCAATCCCTAGTCAGGGCATATACCTAGGTTGTAGTTTCAATCCCGTGTTGAGGCATACATGAAAGGCAGCCAATCAATGTTTCCCTCCCACACTGATGTTTCTCTGTCCCTCTCTCTCTCTCTTTCTCTCTCTCTTCCTCCTGCTCTCCTTCCCTTCCTCTTTCTCTATAATCAATGAGCATCGCCTTGGGTGAGGATTAAAAAAAAAGTTCAGGCCTTCTTTCAACAGGATGGCCCTGACTAAGGTCTGAAAACACCAAGCCATGAACAAGCTGCAAATAAGCTAGTCAGCATCAGTGGGCCTCTACCTCACCCACAATAGCCTTTCGTGTCTGGAACTACTTTTCCTTCCATGTTTGTCGGGAGGACACCATTAGCCTTCTAATTTTTCAGAGCAAGAGCCAGCACACTAAGGAAGTAACTTTCTCAAGGCCATAAAGTATGTGCCCCCAACCCTGGCCCTCGGCTCCTGGTTGACTATCGTTCTTAGGCATCTGCGGGAGAGTGTGGAGGTGACGTGTGCCGAAGATAAAGGGTTAATGTTCAGTTTAGCCTCTTGAAATAAACCCCCCTGAATTCACTCAAGGACATCCTTTAAATTCCTTTCCTCCAGCACTTTGTTTGCAAGCCCATAAATAGCTCCTCTTCAAACACACACTGAAAGCCCAACCTAATAAAAGAGGCAAAAAACTGTTTCTGAGCCGAAGTGCATATTGTATTTGCACAGGCTGGAGCTATAGTGCTCACTCTGATCTCAGTTTAAGTAGAAGGCAAAGAATTCAAGTACAGCAGTCTCATTCTTGAGACTCCCATGAAATGGGGACATTTTACTCCCCCCAATGCCACTGCACATTAAGTACTAGAAGGCTGCCTGTTCTCCAGCAAGTACAGATTGAGATGCTCGGAAGCCCTGGTTGTAATAGTGACGGAACATTTGGGGACAGTTATGCTAAAAATTAGAAAAAGGAAATGTCTCCTGCTTTGTTGTTGAAATTCACCTTAGATCACTAGCAAACAGTGATGGTGGTGGACGACAGAGGTAAGGAATCTTCTTTTGGGTTGCTCTCTAAAAAGAGGCTCAATGCTGTTTTTCAATGCCAACATAATACTGGAAGAGATGCTTACAAGCTATCTGATTCAATTCTCTAATTTTACAAATAAGAAAATCTAGACCAGAGCATTTGAATAGCTTGCCTTATAGGTAGGTGGTAGGTAGGTAAAAGATAGGTAGGTAGGTGGGAGGGAAGGAGGGAGGGAGGGAGGTGGTAGGTAGGTAGAAAGTAGGGAAAAAGGTAGGTAGGAGGTAGGCAAGCAGGTAGGAGGTGGAGGGATAGGAGGTAGGTAAGTAGCTGGTTAAGAAGTAGGTAGCAAATAGGTAGGTAGGTAGTAGGTAGGTGGGTACTCTGCCAGAAACCAGGTCTCCTCGTCTGGCTATAGACTTCTTTATATGCACATAACAAGATCAATCAAGGATTTAGACAATTCTTGTATAAAAGCTTCTCAATTCATTCTTGTTTCTAAAGACTATTTATTTATTTATTTTTAGACAGAAGGGAAGTGGGGGGAACAGCAATGTGTGGTTGCCTCCGGCATGGTCCCCACTGGGGACCTGGCCCACAACCCAGGCATGTGCCCTGACTAGGAATTGAACCGGCGACCCTCTGATTCACCGGCCAATACTCAATCCATCCAGCCATACCATCCAGGGCTCAATTCATTCTTAAAATAGCAACTCAGCTATCTGAGGTGATTTGCTAAACTGTGAAAAAGAATATCACAAAGGCTTCAGAGCCCCTAATAAGTGACTAGCCAGTAACTCTTGTGATATTCTCTTCTGTTTTTCCTCAATGTTCCTAAAATTTTACACACACAAAAGAGCAAAATAAAGTGATTTTATGACTTTTCCAGTAGTTTATATGAGTTTTTCAGGTTCCCAGCTGCTTTATTCTGGTTTCTATTCAGATTAGCAACACCTCCTGCCTGTGACACATTACGAAGTGAATGTGGACATAACAAATTGCTAACACTGGTAGATTACTGAATTAATGAAAAGAAAGAGGCTGGGACATTGCCCTGAAGGAAAAAATATATTCCCTGATGTCTTGTCTTGTGGCAGCAGTAGACACAGATGGCCTGTTAGAGACAAAAACTTCTCTCCATTGGGAAGAGTCTCCTTCAGAAACACAGCTTCCATTATTTCAGGAGGGCATTTAAGGACACCGGATTTCTTGGCTCGGAGACCTTGCCTGGCAGACTTGAACGGTTTGCCTAGTGCTGACATCCACTAGAGGGAGTCAGGTTCCTTCTTTGTTTAGCTACGGGGAGAAAACGTCCTAAAGCAGTAGTCCTCTGAAATACAAACAGAACGACGATACGGAAGCCGGGAGAGAATAAAGGTGTCAGTTCCGCCTCCGACGCATCTTTATTTGGAGATCACTTAACGCGTGGATTTAGCTCTTCCTTCAAGTTCTGAGGGACCATACGATGTATGTCCCAGGTAGACAGCGGGAACGCTGGACATCACCACAGACGGGAGGGCCAACCTTAAATCCAGCCTGGAGTGATGTGTGGGAAGAGGAAGCTAGGAATCTGCGATCATGACTTAAGAGTGGAAAAGGGTCAATTTTCACCTCGTATTCATCTGATGTCAGTGATAATCTAAGCATATGGAACAACGCAATAGCAGTTGTTTCATCCCTTTCTGACTTTGGCCACACCCAAAGGTAGTTAACTTTTTTAGCAAGCAAATCAAGCTAGAGCTCCTTTTTTCCTTAAAAATTATCATTACTTCCTGTGACCAATTTCTGCAATTTAGTGTTAAAGAGACATTTCTTGGGGTCTTCAAGGTTCCTTATTAAATCACACAGACATGTGGGGAAAAGGTATGTTGTAATATTATTTATAATACCAGATAGAAAAGAGATTGGATGTGCCATAGCAAGGGAACAGAAAAAATCATGATGAAGCCACAGGGTGTCATATGATGACTCCTTTAAAAATCATACTTTAATAATAATTTTAATGATATGAGAAATGATTGCAAATTTCTGTTAAGTAAAATATAGCACATTGTAGATGTGATGTGCAAAATGATCTGAATCTTTTTTATTTTAAAGAAAGGCAGCAACGTGCTAAGACCTATTTCTCTGAAAGTTACAAATGGACTATTTTCTGTCTTATTTTTTATATTTTCAAAAAAACCTGTTTATACGAATACTTACTAATTTTATAATCAGAAGGAATTTATTTTGTGCCATTATCCTAAGAAAAGTGATAGCTTACTTTTTGTAATTGTCAAAAGGGAGATTGAAATTGCTAACGGAGAACAAGGGGTGGTTGATAGGAGACTGCAAGAGCGGGCATGGGTGGGGGTGGGGGTGGGCAGTGAATTACAAAAAGGGAGATAGAGCAACAGGTTGTATTAGGATACTAAGGACTCGTTTCACCTGCCTCCCTGGTAAGAGGGCAGCTCTGGGCCCAGCCAATGACTGTTCTACAGCATCAGAAAAAAAAAAGAAGAAGAAGAATGGCAACATTATTGAAGACATTGCCTAATAAAAACAAGCCATTTCAATGTGAAACAAATTAATATATAGACTTTGAGATCTTTGATAGCTCTGTGAGGCAGAGAAAACAGAAAAGTCAATTACCATTTAAAGTTTTATTCTGCTTAGTTCAGTTCACATTGATTATGAATAGTCCAAATAATGCTTAATAAGCTCTAAATGGTTCTATTTCATAGAATTCATTTGGTCATTTGCAAATGTCTCCTAATGGTTGTATTTTATACATAGAAAGACATTTTCATTATGTGTCATGGAGTGCATATATTTGAAATGGAAGAAAGGGAACATACTTGGTAAAGTGATATTATCAAGAAATTAGCACCTGGATGAGTATTTCAAACATGTTATTATTTGAAAGAAAGCTCAGAGGTGTCTTTTCTAGGTGCTGTAAGTCCTTCTTCAACCTAATTTCTTTCCAAGACTTTGGCTAGGCAACAGGCAATCTAGAGAGGGTGTGTCTGGAAGAAGAATGGGCTGGGAAGAAAGGCAAGAAAACTAAAATGCCTGACTCAGAATATCTGGAAACATGCATATGATATCCAAGACTGGCTCCTATTGAGCCAAGGAGTCTAAATAACAATTTTACCAGTTACTTTAACTGTTGTGTGTATCTCATCTGGCTATATGGAACAAGAAAAGGTTGTTGGGGTCTGAAATGAAGTAAATGGGAAAGGCAAGATTATGAAAATTTGGGGAATAATTAAAGATTTATCAATGGACAGATCTGTGAAGCTAAAGAGATTAAGTAGTCAAAGATTATAAGTAATGAGTAAAAACACACACAGAAAGTTGTAGAAGACAAAGAGTTCTATCATAAATATCAGAAGGCCTAACAGCTTAGTAAGAATTTGATGCCACCCACGGACAAATCCTGAAGTCATTTTCCCTGTTCTCACATTGCCTTCAAGCCACGCCCATACAGTGGGAGAATGGAAACCACAAAATTGATCATTTTGGCCAGGTAGAATAATCTCTAGACTTTGAACTTGTAAATGTTCCGATGTTGCTCTCCAACTTTCTTATCTCTTTGTGATAGATCTTGTTTATCTGCCCATACTTGTAACTGTAAATGATTAACTGCTAGAAACTAAATGTCTAATCCTTTTGGCAGCTTCCCCAAACAGATACTTTCCCTCAACAGCCAATATTCTGCTGTTTTTTCAGAGAAACTTTTTCTTTCAGATTGTAAGATTGGTCCCTTTGGAAAATGCATTTTTATATTATTTATAAATTCTTTAGCTCAAAGAAGAGCCGTGTGTTGCTTCAGGGTAACACATAACCACCTCTTCGTAGAGCCTCACTCAGGGCAACTAGCAGTCTCCGCGGAGCCTGACTGAGGAACCGGTGTGCCGCCAAGACAAAAAGTCATGACAGGTGCTTTCCCTGGAGAAAGAAAAAAGACATTTCAGACACCGTGAAAAGAGGAAAGACAACTATCCTTCATATGCCTGGCAACCCCGGGGAATCAGAGCTACAGCAATCAGAGTACACCAAATAGGAACCATATGGTAGGTTCTCTGAGAAGAGATTGCACTATTTTTGTAAACATATGACATAATCAGAGACCCAAATCGACGGTATTAAGCCATTTTCTATGTTCACAATTAGAGAGCAGAAACAACCTCTTCCCAGGGACTCCTAGATTACAACAAAAGTTCCTGATGTCACACATTCAAACTAAGAGGATCCAAAGGAAGAAACCAGGATTAGATTAAAACAACAAAAGTAACATGAATAAACTCAAGGAGAAACTGTATTTATTTAATGTTATTTAAAGATTTTATTTATTTATGTTTAGAGAGAGGAGAAGGGAAGGAGGAAGACAGGGAGAGAAACATCGATATGCAAGAGAAATTTGGATCTGTTGCCTCTCGCTCACCCCAGCCCAGCCAGGGACCTGGCCTGGGCACATGTTCTGACCGGGAATGGAACTGGTGACCTTCCGCTTTGCACAATAACACCCCACCGACTGAGCCACGCTGGTGAGGGCAAAATACTGTATTTGAAACTGTATTTAAATGAAGGCTTCAGAGGCATGGAATTCTTTAAGAAGTGAGAACTATGACCAAAAAACAAAACAATGCCAAACTGCTTTAGCTCAGGTTTTCTAGATGCAGAACCTAAAATGGGGATTCTTGCTCCAGGGATTTATGGCTTGTGCTCTCCAGATGGGGGTGGGGGGTGAGGGTAAGGGAAAATAATAAGTCTAGGGGCAGGGAGCTAAGCAAGAATCTAGTCTCAGCGGGAGACCAGCTTCATATGACTCCCACTGGGAAATCCCTGGAGCACAAATTGCACCACCTTGGTCTGAAGGGTCTGTCCTGTGCCCATCCATCATCTGCCAGGGTCTATTAGTGTGAGTAGGTACACTGCATAAAGATCACAGGCTGGGGGAAGGTGAATGGGGGATGCTCCAGAATGCAGGCAGCTGTGAGTTGTTAGCAGCTACAGGATGGGTGCACTGGCTGGTCAAAATGAGCTGGGTGGGCCAGCAAAGGCATCTGCTATACCAAGCAAGTGCTATAAGGACAGCATCAGGCCATGACCTGATTCACAGAGCAGGATGTTGGCTGGGCAGAGCAGTGGCTGGACATGATAGGAAGCTACTGTGGACATTCACTAAAATCTATTCCCATCTTACCAGAATGAAAAGTTTTTGTTTGCTTGTTTGTTTTTGAAATGCAGAAGATAAAGTTAAAACAATAGTGACATTCCTAGATAATGAATCAGAAAAATGTGGGCCAGATGCCTACTAGCTCTTTCAAGCTTTATAACATAAAGTTACTACACCTTTCTCTAAGTTCAGTTTGTTATAAATTAATAATAGAGATAAATAAATTTATTATTAGAGATAATAATACTTCTTTACATGGAGGGTAAGTTATTAAACAAGATTTTATATTTTATTTTTTATAGATTTTTAAAATTTATTTTTAGAGAGAAGGGAAAGGAGGGAGAAAAACATCAATGTATGGTTGCCTCTCACGCACCCCCTACTGGGGACCTGGCCCACAACCCAGGCATGTGCCCTGACCTGGAATCAAACTGGCAGTCTTTTGATTCACAGGCCAGTACATAATCCACTGAGCCACACCAGCCAGGGCAAGAGTTTATATTTTAATAAGCTTAGTCCAGTACCTGGCACATAGTAAAGGTTCTATAATTAGGAGTTAATTATTATTAATTTGGAAAGCAATTGTCCAACAGTATGTATTTGATTGGAAATGTAAAACAATGCCACGTCAATAGGAAGTCCACAATTACACCAACACCTAGCATTGACCCCATTTTACAGCTGAAGAAACAAAGACTCAACCCAGAGAACACATTGGGAAAAGGCCCTGGAACCACTACTGCTAGCTGTGGGGGCTCCTGTAGATCTTGATTTCTTGGTGCTCACAAGCTTCAACAACTCCCCCAGGAGCAGATCTGTCAGCTTTTCCAAGGGCTTGGGCAAAATCTAAATTTCATACTGGAAAGTACTCCTCAGTATTTTATCCAACCTGGAATGAAAGATACATTGAATCAACAAGGGAACATCACATATTCAACGGCTTCCCAAAGGTTTAAATGTTGGCTTGTCTGTGCTGCTGGCAGAGCCAGGCTCATTGCTGACCGTTATGCATGTGGGCTTAGCACATGACTGGAGAGAAGTATACCTTTTAGTCTGAGGACTAGGATGCAAAAGCAGCAAGGAGCAGCAGTAGACTCAACCCAAATAACCTCCTTAGTCTTCCAACTCAGAAATTGGCTAACAGGAGTAAAACAAAGCAAAACAAAACAAAAACCAAAAATGTGAACACACATTGCTTTGCAATGTGCATTGCTGTCACAACACAGTCATTGGGAAAAAGTGAGGTAGGTCCCAGTTTTCAAATAACTAGTTCAAAAGCAAAAACAAAACTTTTAAATTGTTTTTTTATTTTCAAATTATATGATAGTAAAAAAACAATTTCCTGCTTTTTCCCCATACTGAATGTTCTGACTATCCTGTAGTCAAAAACACAAATTAGTTCACAGAGGTGAATACATGCAACTGAAAAGGATATCTTTGCCTATGTGAAACATTGATCTACTCTCTCAGACTTTTCCATGCAATTCAAATAATCACAAATCCCTAATATCTTCATTTCCTCCTTATAAATTACTATTGAGACATAGGTGAAAATCATTTCCAAAGTCTTAAACAGTTCAAAGATTGTGTGATCTGGGATTGGTGCTATCTTTTCACATTTATCGTCAAAGATCCTCCACAGAGAGCCCAATACAGGGCCAGCTGGGCAGCAGCCCCCCAGGGTATTTGGGAGGCCCAGTCTACTCTGATCGTAGTGTTTGAGGCAGCAGGAGTGGAGGCAGCGAGACCTGGGTTCCAATTCCAGCTATGTCATTTACTGGTTGTTCATGCTTAGGTGGTAGTTAACACCTCTATGCTTACGAAATGGGGTAAATAAATAATTGTACCTGTTTCATCAAATTTTTATGAAGACAGAAAGAGACAAAACTCTGGTAATGAACTATAAAAAAGATCCCTGAAAGTATAGTCTTAGAAAGAGACAAAACTCTGAAATAATAGACACTCCAACAATAATATTAGTGATTGTTAGAATAAACTTTAGTTCTTATTATCATTATGTACTCATCCACCATTTGCTTGAGGTCTATTGATGAAACAATGTAAGATTTTGAAATCACACATATTTCTTTCTTAATAACTTTCTCTTTTGAATGTGTTGATATAATAAATGTCATTAGCATTCCTGGGCCAAATAATATATCTTGTCTCCCTAGGCTCAGAGAAACTTCTGTCTTGGTCACACCTGGTCTGGAGCACACTAGTCATCTGAGTAGCATGCTCAAAGCTTTAAGATAGGCAGGAGAAAAAGTCAGTCTTCTAGGAAGCTACTCTTGTACTAGCCATGCAATTGATATCTGGACCAAGTTCTGAAAGAAATCAGTTCACAGGAAATTCAGCAAAGTGTTATTTAGATTTAAAATAGTAGAATCCTCCAATATTGTGGTGGGAAGAAATCTTAGAGGCCATCTCCACCTGATGCATGCATAAATGCTCTTTACAGCATCCTTGAAAAGTATTATTTCAGTTGAATCTTTAGTCAGCTTGAGTTGGTAGGAATTTCTTCCATATTTTGAGCAAAAATATTCTTCACTACAATGATGATGTCTACTCTGCATTTAACATCCCTACATCCCTGAAGATGAGTCACACCCCTCTGCCATGGAACAGATCTTTCCTATTGAAAACACCCATCTGGTCCCTCCTACATCCTCCTCAGCATCCTTCAGATCTTCATTTTCTTCAAAGTAAATATCTCCAATTCTTTCATTAAAATGAAGATAGTTACCTCACATTTAAAGTAATCACTGTGAGTATCATTGTAAGTAAAGAAAGGGTTATTTTAAAAAAATGATCACACATCCCCGCACCACACACACATACACACAGTTTAACCTGGCCCCAGCCACCAGGAGCCTATATTTGTCTTCCCCTGTATTCCTTTTGCTTTTTAACCCAGCAGGACTGAGAGAGAACTCAAATATGTCGGGCTAAAAAATATAAGAGAATTCACTGAATAGTGCAATTTTATGAGTAACTTCATATGCATTATGTTTCATATAGAACAGTAGCTGGCTTAGGTATGCCCAGAGTTTCCAGAATCAGTGGAAGTCACCAAACCATTTTCAAAGATTCCCCATTCCAACATTCTCTTTCCCAGCCCTATGTAAAGAATAGGTGACTTAAGAGGCCATTATGGTTTTCAACAATTACAGAGAAATTTTAGGTTGTATCTTCCTTAGCTTAACAAATGTTTCTGGTTTTAGGGGGAAAATTATTCCATGAAAAGAATTTACTGAGGTTTCTATTTTAAATATTATGATACTAATAAACATATTTAAGAAACAAAATTAAAGAGGAGTACCTGGCTAGATAGCTCAGTTGGTTAGAGCGTCATCTCGGTATGCCAAGGCTATGGGTTCGATCCTGGGTCAGGGCACATACAAGAAGCAACCAATGAATGCATAAATAGGTTGAACAACAAATTGATCTCTAATTAATTTTTTTAAAAAAGTACTATAGCCATGGTGGACATTTGTAGTAAGACACAAAGAATCACCACAGAGTAAAGTGTTTCTAAGTAGTGAGGTGAGGTTTCTTAATTAGTATTCAACTTCAGATATTTTTGAGGAACAGTAAATAAACTGGAAAGACCTAGCTGGCTTGCATGATCACTGTCCTAGTGTTCTGAATGAGCAGAGCATGTAACTCATAACCTATGGTAGGGTGCTCAGCAGCAGAGCTGATTCATTTTGGATATGTCTCTGCTTAAAGACACACTGATGAATTTTTTTTCCAAAGTGTGCCATTACGTAGAACATCTTAAAGGCCAAGGCTTTTTTGATTTCAGGATTTAGAAGAGGTGGCAAGTATTTCAGATACTTGAGTTCCTCACAGCTACAAGTATTTTAGAATTCTCACAGGATTGCGTAATCTAAGAAAATTCTAACTTCTTGAGCATTGGCTCCAGGTAATTTTTTAAAATAAATTCAAAGACATGACATTATTCCTCATATAGAATCTTTTCCTACTACTGCTTTCATAGACAAGGAATTTTTTAGACAACAAATAAAATTCTAAGTTTATCCAATGCTAAAAAGTCAAGACTTGATAAAACACAGATGAAACTTCTTGTTTAAGTCCATGTTATTTTCCTGGTTAAAAATATTGTAAGCCTGATATTCCTTTAGAATTCCTTAAAAATTATTACACATAGTTGTGAGTGAGGTACCCTTATAAGATTAATTTTATTATCTAGATGTTGAAATGCTCAATGTCCTTTCATTCCATCTATTTTTGACATGTCATATTAGAAAATAAAAATGGAATCTATGAATAATAAGATTGAGAATGTTATTATCTTTATCAACCTAATCCAGTAGTCCCCCCCCCCGCCCCCACCATTATCCATGGGGAATATATTCCAAGCCCCGCCATGGATGCCTGAAACTGTAAATAGTACCAAACCCTATGTGTGTTTTTCCTGTACATACATATATATTTAAAATAAAGTTTTATTGATACATTAGGCAATTTCACAGATACAAAATTTGTTCCTACTGCAGATCTTTGCAACTTCAGCATACAATTTTTTTCTTTTCTTATTGAGAACATTCACCTTTTCACTAAAAGGAAGCACTTTCTGGCTTCTCTTTAGCATATGCAAATTGCCAACATCACTACTCTTGTGCTTTGGGGTCATTATTAAGTAAAATAAGGGTGACTTGAACAGAAGCACTGCATTACCATAGCAATCTATCTGATAACCGAGACAGCTTCTAAGTGACTAATGGGCGGGGAATGTGGATACAATGGACAAAGAGATGATTTACATCCTGTGGGGTGGGGCTGCACAGGGAGGAAGTGAGAGTTCATCATGTTACTCAGAATGGCTCAAAATTTAAAACTTATGAATTACTAACTTCTAAAATTTTGCATTTAATATTTTTAGTCCTTGGTTTACTGTGGATAAGTGAAACAAACCATGGAAAGAAAATAAGGCTAGACTACCATACAACATGGTATTTTTAAAGAAACTTAGCAGAGTTTATTGTGTGTCTATCCTAAGCACCATATGGTGTATATTTTCAAATGATGAAATACCTGCAGAAACCTTATAATGGCTTATTTTGTCTGTGGCTATGAAGTCTCTTAGTTATTCATAGGCTTTTGCCAGGAATTTTAGTCTTCCTAATGTGATCTATAGAGTGTGAACAGTTGTCAAATTCGTCACAAAGAACAATAGCAGACTTACATTTTGTTAAAGCCAAGGAAAATTCTTGGGAATGAATGCCAGTAAACCCTACCCACAGGTCCACAAGTGGAGTCAAGATACAGCAAATGTTCTGTTCATCTGACCAGAACAGGGAGCCTAACTGGATAATTCCCAAATCTGTTCACATTTCAACTGCTTATTTTGTTTGGTCTTCTTTCTACTTGGTGCTGAAAAGAGGCACCTTAGTCTTAAGGCATAGCTTTCATCCTGTCTTAGGCATTTGCCAAATTGATGCAGAGAAAAATCCATGAAGTAATGAAGAAAAATTGCTGATAGAATATAAATACTTGGAGTCATGTGGTTCTTTCCTAAGGTAATATGAGTTTCTCTGCTTTTCAAAAAAAGCCTTGGGAGAAAAATGGCTAAATGTTTAATCCAGTGTTTCTAATAAAAATGACAAGATAATTCTTGATGAGGGGATTGGATCTATTTTTTACTCATTCACAAAATATCTGCTTAGTGAAAAGCCCCCCTCCTGCGTTCCTCAGTGAGTTTAAAGACTTGCCCAAGAGCAACATGGGAATTTCCTGATGGCATGTTTGCACACAAGCTGTAGCTGAGAATATCTGATGATTAATTTGCTACTGCAAATTGGAAAAAGTAGCTTGGGCATTAGATTTATTTGAGGTTGACTCTTCCCTGAAGATTCAGTGACACTGTAAATGTAGAGGTCTAGTTCAACTCAAGATTTACCTAATTTTTTGTTTTAAAGACATTTTTGGTTAAAGGTCATTCTGGTTTTCAAGCTAAAATGGCTTTCTCAGCATCTTTGTGCTTTTGGTAAATGTATTCAAAACCCAACAGACTAGTATGAATAATTTTAAAATATTTGTAAATTATTTTTCAATAGCCAAGCAAAAGTCTCAAAGAACACATCACTTTATCAATAAACCTGTCCAATATTAGCTACATATAAAGCAAGTACAGGACCATATTTGCCGGTGAGGACTGAGCTGCCAACAACAAAAAGTGCACGGGAGGAGGATGCACAGATGCCCGGCTGCTGGTGGGGTGGGGTAGGCTGAGGGGGCAGGGTGGGGAGCGTTTCACAAACCTGACTTGGCCGCACACGTGGCAGCCATCTCCCTCAACTCCTCCGGGAGCATCCACTTGCCTTCCACCCTTATGGCAGCATCCTCACAGCTGTTGAGTGATTACAGGCCATCATCTCTACTATACCCAGGGAACTAGAAACAACCAGGTGCCCCAGAGAAAA
This sequence comes from Anoura caudifer, assembly GCA_004027475.1. NCBI lineage: Eukaryota > Metazoa > Chordata > Mammalia > Chiroptera > Phyllostomidae > Anoura > Anoura caudifer. The sequence goes on from PVKU01001999.1 coordinate 213,835, forward strand.
TAGGCTGAGCTGCTGGCCATCATGGAAGAGTTGGGGAAAGAGCCAACCCACGTCTGCTGGCAGCAAGAGTGTGATGAAGAGACTAAAAGGAGGCATCACCCAAGCTAGAAGAATGATTCAGAAGTTCTTGACTGAAAAGAACCCAAAACCAGGTCCTAGCTGCCTTGTCAGCTGTCATAGTGGCAGGCTTCCATCTGCTTCCATGAGGTTACAGTTCCTCTCCCCTGTTCTGATGAAACTTGTTTTCAAAATGGTAACAGTTTGGCTTTTCTTCCCCCTGCACCTCCTGTGGTTCTTTAGGCTCTGAACCTACAATCTCTAAAACGGGAAGAGATTTGCCATAGATTAGGGTTTATATATTAGGAACTAACTACCCAGGGATGTTCTGTTTGTTTGTTTAAGCATTGATTTAAAAGATGCAAGTCAGAGTTACTTATCTCACAGCAAACTGTAGTTTGCCTCCCAGATACCAGTGTTTCTCTTTGAATGTATTTATATCACTCAAATTCTTCTGTGTTTTGTTCTTTGTTTCTCTCATAAGCTAATACAACTCTTAAGAGTTCTGTTTCTAATGCATGCTGACTGCAGAACGCTTTACTAGTAACCATTCCCGTGGGCCATACAGTATAGATTCTGCTTAAGGTAACTCCTTTTTACTTAAGCATTTGTATGACTATTAGTGCTTTTGTTACGGAACAGAGTCAAGGGGGGGTGTACGATATACTATTACCAAAAGGACCCCCCACTAGGCTCGCTATGCCCGCCACCAGAGGAAAGATGTCTCTCAATGCCAGAGATTTGTGAAAAGGAAAGGAATTATTTATTTAAAAGCTATACAGACTTAGTGACTTAATGTTTTCATTAAAATACTAAAGTCCTTTAGGATACCCACAGACACACACAGTCCTTCCTTCTCCCTCTGCCCTAATGTGGGGTACCATATCTCAGGAAAAGAAGTAGAAGTCCGTGCGTGATTCAGGCTCCCGGCACCATCAGCTGTGTCGCCGCCATGATCTCCAGCTAATCCAAAGCCATGTGGCACCTTCTCATGGCCCACCAGCAAGAGTCATTTCACCCCTTTTCTTTCAGGCAAAGTCTCTCCTGCTTCCTAAGCCACGTGGCAAAAGGGAGCACCCCAAAGCCACATGGTTCTCACTCTCGCGAAAGCTGCAGGGTCCCCACTCTGCCAAAGCCACGTGGTTCTCCCCTCCTACTGCCACAGTTGTGTGGTTCTTCTGAAAAGACCTCAAATGGCTGCTGCGCCTGGGTTTAAATCCCAGTACCAATCTTCCTCTGCAGCCTCATTTCCAGCTCCTCCCGCAATTGGCCACAGCTGCCAGCATTCCAGGCAGGTGTGGCCCTGTGGTGTGGAGCCAATCATCTCCAAGCTCTTCTGGACCCCATTACAAATCCCTATTTGGGGACCCCCTCTTGGCTGCACCCTGTTACACTTTGAAGTCAATACTAAAAATGCACGAGTTATAAATACAGAAGAAAACAACTTACCAAACCTCACCTAAAAGAACCCCTGAAATTTTTCCTAAGACTACATAGATTTCAGTTCTGCCTTTCCTGTAAGTTGACCCAAACTTCTGGAAGAAAATGACTAACATTGTGTCTTTTTATGTATTTATTACTTGATAATAACAAAGCTGATTTTATTAAAAACAAATAAAAATTAAAAATTAAGTCTGATTGGACAGCCAGCCACCAGGCTCACTCTTTGCACTTTGCAGCTGCTTTTGAGCTAAAACACCAGAGCTCTGCAGTGGTAACAGGGATCACGTGGCCCCCAAAGCCTACACTGTCTACTATCTGGCCATTTACATGCAAAGTTTGCCAAATGCAGCAGCAGCAGATCAGACAGAAGACAAGAGAGGTGATAAAGAGAAATCCTGTGAACTGGATCAGGGCACCAGTGTTTCCCTTACACACTCCGAGCGAGGGTTCCAACAGGGCCTTGTGTAGAAGGAATTTGCAAATGATAACAACCAGCCGGTCAATTATCTGTTGGCCATCATGCATACATGCATCGGTAAGGTCTGCACAGATATGCACCAGGTTAATTCTAAAGTTTTAATATGTAATTCAAGGTGCTACTGTCTAACCTTCTTGATGTCATCTTACTCATTTTTGCATCCTCAGAACCTGACTTTAATAAATTGGGCATCTAACTGATAAATATAATGTCTTCTGCCATTTTTAAATATTCTTAGAGGACATAGATAGGTAACTTGTACTCTTTTCAAAATCATCATTTGAGAATGGTTTTATCTGGCTTCTGAAGATTCCTGTATCAGCTTTTTGAGGAACCAGAATGAGAGAAATTTTATTTACAATTTTGTTTTAAAGAATTAACAGTGATTTTTTTTTCTCGTAGAAGTGTGCTGAATCTCAAGAATGATCACAAGTAGCACCTCATGGTGAAGGGCATGCACAGGAATTCAGGTAATGAACCTGGGACCCGTGGGAGCTCCCTGCCAGAATGACTGAAATAGATCCACTTGCTCCAGTGTCGGAGTGAGCCACTGCTCTGGGGAGTCTCCTAAACACGGACCAGCTAAGGAAGAGACAGGCAAACACTGAATGCCACTCAGGCAGGGTGCGGCTGGAGCAACAGCAAGCCAGGGGTGCACAGGGAGGGCGGAAGCATCTCCAGCTGGGGAGGCCTGTGAGCTTTTATAACAAAGCTTTTGTCTTGCATTTTGGATTGAAAGTGTGTGTGTGTGGATATGTGTGTGTGTGTGTAAGTATGCGTGTATCTTTGTGGGCATGCTTATGTGTATGTGTACACACATGTGTGTATATGTGTGTATGTCAGTGCATGTGTATAATGGAAATGCAAAGTACAAATACAGAGGAAGGGTTGTCATGGGAATTGGTATTTGTTTGGATACAGGTGAAAGATTTAGACCCTCAATAGGTTCAACAGTCCTGGATTTTGCTTCTTCTGTGACCAAATGGTTTGCCAGGGCCCCTTTAGAGAAACAAAGCAGGATTTAAAAAAAGGAAAAAAGAATACATATATCAAAATATTTAATATTTTTATGAAAAGTGAGAGTAAGCAGAAACTTGCAAATGTTTACATAAAAAGAAACTTGCAATATTTACAGCAAGACAGTCTAATTTATTAGGGGAAATACCAACTTTGAAACCAGGTAGAGCTCATTCTTACCCATGAATTAGCTTCAGTCCCCTCATTTGTAATTAATCATATCAGTTGTGCATGGTCGTTGCAAGAATTAGAGAGGCACTTAGGAGGATATCTCACTACTATAGCCCTCAGCAAGCAAACCACACATGTGTCATTGAACTTCTGTTGGATATTGAATTACATGGAAACGGCCTAACTCTGAGAGGGTCTGCTGCTGGGTGACCATCACCTGGCTTAGCAGATATCTCAGGGGAGGGTATAAGACCCTGTCACTGCCTGTTAAGAGCAACAGACTGTGTGTATCCAAACACTGGACAGAGAACACAGAAAGCAGCTCAGGATTTGTGGCCCCAGTCGAGTCAGGAGGGTGACACCCTCAGGTCAGGTGTCCCAAGCCCACTGCATGCGGAGTGCTGCAGGGGGTGGTTCTGCGCCTGACTGGTCAGCTCACTGAGTGTGATGTTGGGGGGTGATTTCTCAATGCAACACTGGAAAAGCCCACTAGCACAGAGGAGCATTCATAGTAGATTAGGTGTGATACTCCAACTGTGTATCTCCATAAATACATGGTTTCTTCCATTCCGAATGAGGCTGCACAGCTTTTTAATTGAATTGTCCTTATTCTACTCCATATTGCTCTAAAGAAAGTATAATACATTTAAATTTCACCAGAAATATAGTTATGACTATGTGATATTGAAATCTCATTTCCTGCTGATATTGTAGACAGTGTAGGTGCCAGGAAAACTGACTGGATGGGGATGTCTGGAGGCAGTGATGTAAGAACAGGTGGAATTATTCTACCACGTGTCAGTTGCTAATGCTCTATTGGTCGTTGTCCTCACCTATAAAATGCATTCACGTCATCCACGAAAAGGTTGTAGTCATAATTGAATGAGATAAATTATAAGAACTGTACAAACTGTGTGCTTCAAGTGAATCGTACTCTCATTTAACACTTTTTTTTTTTAAGAGAGAGATGTTATTGTCGCTACTGACCACCGTCATAGGGTTTCTAGTGCGGAAATTGCACCTTTGGTGCACAGTCACTGCCCTGTGAACCAGGTCATCTTGGACAAGGCATGTTTGACCTCTCCACACCTCGTGTGCAATTGGGATGATTATGGCCGCCTGAGTATTAGAAAGCATGCAGTTTCATGAAGCACCTATGAAAGCTCACACGAGTCAACGTCATTTCTGATTTCAGCCAAGCCCCATGTGGTGTGCCCTTGGAGAAGGACTGAAGCATGTTGCCAAGAAAATTCTCTCAGGCAGAAGTGTCAGCTTTTACAGTCAGGGGTGGTGGATCATCATGAATTTTTGATTTACTCATCCAAAAAGCCCTGTGTGGTTCACAGCAATGGTTTCCTCACTTTCTGCATCCAGTCACCACGGGTGTGAATTTCTCCTTTGCAGCGTGTTGTCTAAGTGCTGGATTGGTACTCTCTTCCTGCATCCGATTGCTCTTGGACCAGCAGAAAGCTTGAAGTATATCTAGTCAATAAATCAAACAATTTCCTCACTGTGTGTGTCCAGGGCTGCACAACAATGGGCCTGATTTACTGCATATCCAGAGGGATTATTTAGATTTGCATAAAAGCAAAAAATTCTCCCCTGATTTCTTGTAGAATAAGGACTGAGAGCTTCCTAGCATTCAATGTATCTCTCCCAGCAGCCCTTCCATTGTGTTTACCTGAATTCCTTTTGTCTTTCTAAATGTTCTTTCTCAGAACAGGGTAGCTCAAAGCAATGCTAAACAAGAGAATTTTATAAACCCTGCTTAAGTAGTAGCAGAGGGGACCCTGGAAGTAGCTTGGTATGACCTCCATGTTTCCCAGATTAAAAAACAAAAACAAAAACAAAAACAGCTTGGTGGGTGGTTTTGGGTTTTGTTTTTTTTTATGTAAGAAGATGTCTTTCCCCAGATCACAAAGACAGCAGGTAGCAGCACTAGGCTAGTTCTTTGGACACCCACTCAGCCCAGTGGGGTCCTTTGTAACATTGTACAATGTATTTAAGATGTTGCTCTGGTTTAATAGAGTGATATACAAATTAGAGTTCTCTCCCCATGTTTTGTCTTAGGGGAGAATCACCTATTGAATGGCCAACTCAAGTCTTAATTTGGTCTTCTTTTCCAACGTTGGTTCCAACTCAGCCCTGCAGCTGGGGCCCCTGTGACTGCAGCTCACACCTGCTTTCCAGACCCAGCTCAAGAGCCTCAGAGCCAAGCTGTCTCACTTTGGTTTTTTTGACTTGGCTCCTGAAGTTTCTCTGATGTCTGCTGGCTCCTTCTCTGGCTTTTATCTCTAATCCTAGTGCCACTCAATTCTGATTTGCAGTCCTCCCTTATTTGAGATTGAATTTATGATTTCCACTTAGTCATCCAGTTTTTAAAGTCTCCCCCTTGAGCTCCCTAGACTGCAGTGAGGATCCATGTCCCTGACAGGCCATGGATGCTGTGGGAGGGGCATGCGCTCAGGATCCATGGCCCATGCGTTGTCTTGGAGTGTCTACCTGGTCTAGGAAATCTCCATTTTGAAAATTATTACCTGTGCCCATGAGGGTGGGTCTTGGCAATCACACTGACACCACACAGACCCACCTCTCAGCCACAATGGGGGACATTAGACTTGGGCTCTGCACCCATGTCATGCCAAATGCCAAATGGATTCTGTGCTAGCAATTCATAATGGGTATCAGCAGTAACAGCTGGTGTCTGCTGTGTGTTTGAACCCAGAATGTAGACAGAGGAAATGTGGGGCAGAGTCAGAGTTCTGAGAGAGGGTAAGGGTGTGGGAGGAGAGAGAGGGAAGAGAAAACAGAGACAGAGAGAGAGATGGAGAAAGAGGAGGGGAGAGGGGTGGGGGTGGGGTAGAGATAGAAGGAAGGGAAGGAGAGATGAAGGGAGGGAGGGAGGAAGGAAGGAAAGAAATGGTAGGAATGAATTTTAACATTATACCAGGTTGCAGTGGAGTAATAAATTGGCTCGAACAATCTGTTTACATCACAAACGTAACTACATTGCCAAGTAAAATGTGAATGCACTTGTGTGCATATATTTGAACATAATGTATGTATATGATTACATTCATGTGCTTATTATATACATATGCATGTACCCTGCCAATTAAATTCTTAGTTTATTCCATGATGAAAGTATATATTTTAGATATTGTCCTTATATCAACATTTTTTAATAAAGAATAAATTTCACAGCCCTTGGCCTTTGTAATACATGCACATTATTCATGTGTTTTTACATTATTATTTTATTTTTTTTCTATCTTGGAGCCATATGCTGCTTTTGGTCTGCATAACTCTCCCAATAAGACTGAGACAAATTCAGGATGATAATCAGCATTCATTACATGTTTTTAATTTTTTTAAAGAAACTGGCAAATTTACATATTACAACCTTCTACTGAAAATATAAGCTTTTGCTTTCCCAAATCCTGACTCTTCATGGAGCAGCACTTGGACACCATTGTGTAGTCAACCTTGGAAGTTGTCTAGGTTGCCATCAGAGGGACCTGGTGTGGAGGACTGGACGCATCTCAGTCCAACACAAGAAGCATCTTCCACAGGACTCAGAATCTGGATGGCCTCTGATATTTTTCCACATCTCTCTCTACATGCTTCCTTGTTCCGCAAATGCATTTTCTTGGGACTTTTAAACACCCTTAGTAAGTCCTAGAGTTAGGCCTTGCCCAATCATTTGTGGACAAGAAGTTGGAAGGAGCCTAGCCCCACAGTTTGCTGTACAGAGCCAGCTTCCCCCCGAGGTTACAACACTGAGAATCAGTCATGCGCTCAGGGGACAGACCTGTCTTCTCCCCAGGGCCTTCAACCCCACAAAACCCCACTGTCCTCCTGGGCTCCCTCACCTTAGTCAAGGAACAAAGGAAGAGGTCCTGCCCAAGCATACTGCACAGCACCACGCCTGTGTTATGCTGGCAAGGGCGGTTGAATCCAGCAGTCGAGACACAAAGAGGGAAAACCTAGCTAAATACAGTTATTAAAAATCAGAGAGGCTGCCACAGCTGCTGCCACCTGGAGAAGTTTATGGCCACAGTTTCCTTTCAGGACCAGTTGGGGGACAGTTGTTGAGTGTGATCTGAAACTCCCTCCCCTGAAGGACAGGTGTCTCTCTTCTCCCAACACAAGCACTACCTCCACTTAATTATTGGTGTGCCCCAGGGGTGGGCCAAACTCTCCATCCTCCATGGGCGGGTGGGGGGGCGGGTGCAATATAAAGTTTTAGCCACAGTTGTCTGGAGATGGTGATCGAATCCAGATTACAGGGGTCTGGGGCACAGCCAGGGGTGAATCTCAGTCACTAAAGCCGGTGCATAAATGAGTAAACAAATAAGGGCGAATGCTTTCATGGTTTCTAGTTAGTAGGGTTCTCTCTAACGTTTTTTAAAGTGAAACTAGATCGTTTATGCTTTTATTAGGCAGGAGTCTGCAGTGTGATATTTCCTTTCCTTGCTATTTGCATATTTCCTAAGAGAGAGCTTCCCATCTAACCATGGATTAGGACTTGGAAAATCAGTAAATATTGTGCTTTTAGAACATTATTTTCTCTTTGAAAACCGAAGCACTGGTAGCTACTCTTTGTAAGGACTGTGTTTTCCATACCCTATGTTTATAAAAGGCACAGATACTTTCTCTAGATGTTTGTCAAAATAAGCTGTTTGCAATATATTTTCTTTCAACATTTCTGCATCCGAATTCCTCAGAGAAGGAAAGATAAATTGGTCTACAATGCAAAAAAAAAGCATATATGTTCATACCTATTAATGGTAGAAGATATATATTTAGCATAAAATAAGCTATTTTTTTTACTTTTGTCTGTGCCTAATAATTCCAATTTTATTGCATTTTAAATATAATTTAGATATACAATATACATAATAGATAAATGCATTTAAATATTTAAAAGATGTATATATGTGTATGTGTATATGTGTATTTTTGGTAGAAAAGAGATTTCCAAGTACTGACCCAGAGACACTTGTATAGACAATGAAGGCAGCCCCTCAGTGTATCCCCAAGCCTATGGGATGGCTACGTGCTTCAGGTACCTGAGGCAACTCCAGTTCCCTCCTCTATTAAAAGCTGGACGGGGCCTAGCCCTTCAGCAGGCCCTTTCCTGCATTGTTCCCGAATGCCAAGTCCTCACAAATCAGAGGGCTCCTCTTTCTATGTTAGATCAACCATTTGCAGGTAGATATTATCAGTCTAAAATACAATAAAATGAGAACTGTTGGGCACAGAAAAAGCAAAACACAGGTGCCTTGTGCCAAGTGCTTTTTAAACCCTCTATTTGGTTAACCACCACGTGAATGCCACATGCAAACTGCTGCTTTCTTTGTGCAGTTTGAGATGAGCATCCCCTGCCACCAGGTCGTTTGTCCATGAATCAGCATGAGATCTACATCTCCGTGTGGATCACTGGGCCTCAATTAACTTAAGTGCTCCTGAGCGAAAAGCATAGCAAACATGGGAAAAACACACAGAGTCCAGCCTCCCAGAGATCTTTGCAATTTTAAGAGGCTCCTAAAACCAGATAGTTGCAAACGCCCAAGCAAGGGTGCCACCTGTTTATTTTTGCTCCCACATCGTTTCCTGAGAATCAATGATATAACAGCTTGGATGCTCTGCCTTCAGGGAGAGCAGAAGAAATCAAAGCTGGATGAAATGTCCCTGCTCAGCTCTGGAAAGATGTCGAGGGACCTCACACTGGCTTTCAGGGGCCAACAAAAGCATGCGTAATTATTCAGATGTTCCTTCCAGGGGGTAGCTTCTTTGCTGGCCGCAAGGCTTGGTGTTTTGATCTCTGTTTGGAGGATGTCATTCACCATCTTTCTCGTTCAAAGTTAACCAGAGCCATAATCGATGATGGCTCTCTAAGACCCCTTTGTCTAAGCAGGATCTGTCTCCAGAAAGCCAGTCTTGGGGTACAAGCAGTTGAAGAGACACAACAAAACAAGTGAGACCCACTTTTGAACTCTGATGCAACCCTTGCAAGAGCCCAGAGCTTAACTCACAGGCTTAGATTACATTTTAGAGGCAGAGAGGAACATGAAAACACAGTGGTATCCGAATGCATTGTTCTAGAGACTGTGGGGACTCCATGAGGTACGTGAACACGTATCTGAACTTGTGGCTTGTACGTTAATTTTAGCCAAGGAAAAATATAAGTGAGTCTTTCTAAAGACTCTGGTCCAACCAGTTGTAAAAACATATATGTTTTCACTTAGCATTTTTAGACGTTTCTAAAGATATTTCCTCATGAGGAAAAGCATTTTTTTTCTTGCAGAAAAGCAAGCTGACCTCCTCTGTTTCTGGAAGCACATTATTCTAGGACTTGTATGGCCCAGCTTTATCCATTTCCTCTCTCTTCACCTCTTTCTCTCTGAGACTTCGTCATCCCCAATGTCATTGGCCTTCTGTTGCTCAGCCTTCCAAGGCATCTTGCTCAAGACTGAGCTTTAGAGTCTGAGGATAAAGCAATGTGTGCCTCAGTTTCAAAGGCACCAACAGACACAGAGGCCTCCCAGGATGTGTGGTCAGGCTGCCCTAAGAATCTGTGACATGAAACTGCCTCTTGGGAAGGAGAGGGTTTTAACAAAGTCTTTTTGGTCCCTTGACATCTGGGCTCCTTGACAAATAACATGTCCAAACAGGTCCCTCATGTACTGTCCTCTCAGGTCACCAAAGCAAAATGATACATATATAGATTCTAAAACAAAATGATTTTTAAACTTCAAGAAAATGAGGCTTGGACAAGTGTGGATGGACTCCATGTGGCTCTGAGTTACAGAAATGCAAACAGCTGAGGACAGTAGGTATTTACTCTTAGCCATGTGACCTAAACCCAGGATGAAGCATTATGTGACTAAACCTGAATTTCCTGCCAAAATCAAAGCACATTCTAGGCCTGTTGAGAAGAATCCTGCTGGCCCTGCCTGGAACTGGGCCTCAGCATAAGCCCCAAACCGAGACTTTGCTGGAGAGGAAGCAATTTTGCATGTGACAGGCACCTACCACACTGCCCTTTTAATTTGCAAGTGTGGAATGTGCTGGGGAGCAGGGGTCAGAGTGTGTGCAGTGGCTCTGTGCAGAAGCTCAGCTACAACATTGTACCTAAGCCAGAAAATGATTTTTCAGCCACTCTATTCCAGCACATTGCAGGCTCCATTCAACTGGCCAGACAAGTGTCTGTGGTACCTCTTGGGAAATAAAAGCCTTGCAACTAAAGTCAAAGTCACTGTGTATTTCCTTTGGGGCTGCAAGGGAGGGAGGGAGCCAGGAGATGCGATGACCATTTGTTTCTGCTTCTTTGGAGATGAAGTATGTCTACTTAGGAAGGCTGCACCCTGCCCCATGCCCCACCCGCCCCGGAATCCCTGCACAGGTCAGTGGAGGTGGTGAGACCCTGCAGGGAATGGAATAATATGACTGCAGCATACAAAGTGGCAGCGTCAAAAAATGAATATGGCGCCTGATGGTGTTCAGTGTTACAGGATGAGGTGTCTTGGGAAATAACTCACTTCCTGCCTGACAATATGGAGGGGGGTGTGCATGTGCACGGGTGTGTACACTGGGGGTAGTTGTTTAAAGTATTTAAAAAGTGGTCATTTCTGGACCAACAAAGAAATACTGCTTCCCAACACATGGAGGCATGCTCAGTGATAAAAACTACCATGTAACTACTGAAATAGATCAGTAGCTGATACCTAGACAACAGATAGATAGTAGATAGATGGATGGATAGATGGACTTGAGGAGAGTTAGATATAACAGAGCCATCATCGTTTTGCAGTGAGGAAGTGGGTGATTTGAGGTGTTTTCAGATAAGCACCAATGTAAATGTCGGGAAATGTGAATCCTCAGTTCTTTCCCCCCTGACTACCTGTGTGTCTTCTCTCAGGGCCTCAGTCTTCTGTTTGTAAGTAACACTGGTAAATTATATAATGACAACACTTTCTTACCTTAAAAATCTAAGGCAGTATCTGGGATTTTGGGGAAGGAAGATGAAGAAAAGGGGGAGAGAAGCAGAAGGTCAGAAAGCTTTCATTCATATACATTAGATTTTCAGAGGAAGGTAATAGCAAAGGTTGATTAATATACAAAAGAAACACTTGCCCATGCTGAAGAAGAATGTAAGTAAAAATCAACTCACCAAAAGAAATGTTTGGCTTGTGTCTGAATGTGAGTGGAACCAAAAGCATATGGTGCATTGCCTTGAACTTCAGATGAGGGATAGCTCTCATTTCCCTAAAATGAGCTAGGAGATGCTTCTGGTTTTGTGTGCTCCCAGAACCCCGAGGTGCCCCATCAAGAGCTGGAGTTGGTTTTCTCACCCACAGAAATTAGCAGGCTTTTGCGATGGCCTCAACAAATGAAATCTGTGGCAGCCAAGCTTCCTGCTGGCTGAGGCTAGGTTAAAAAGACGAAGCCCCTCCTGGTGACTCTCTGTCAGCATGTTCACCCTGGGAACCAGTGCCATGTTGTGAGGAGGCTAAGACTGGGCAGCAAGGCCACGGGGAGGTGTTCCAGCCTGAGGTCCAGCTAAAGAGTCAACCAAAGTCAGCACCCACCCCGGGTGGTGAGTGAGCCCATGAATGTCTCTGGCTGAGGCCATGTGGAGCAGAGCCAAGCTATACATGCAGCACCCTACCCACATTGTAGATTCATAAGCAAAATAAAACTGTGAGGTGTGGGGAGGTTTGTCCCATAAGCCATAGTAACTGGATCAAGGCACTGATACCTGAAACCTGGAGTGAAGAAGAGGTTTCATCTCTTGGGGTGAAAGAGCTGTACCTATACATGTTTGGTTGTTATGTCAAAACAAAGTTAAATTGGGGCCAATGGGTAATTTAGGTCTCTGTAACTTTCTGCAGCCAAAGGGCAGATTCAGCAAGGTTTGCTCACCCAGCAAAAGAAATGCTTAGAAAAGTGCCCACCTAGCACATAGGAAGTGTTATCTGGTGTTTATTAAATAAGATGAAAACCAATGCACCTGTTATGCATGGTTCTGGAGGAGATACAAACATCTCCCAAAGCCATGAGTCCTGCTAAGACACTCATGAAAGTCGCCTTCCGGGTGTCTGCTCTGAGGCCCGGATGGTGATAACCAGGGTCCCTATCCTGACAGCACCATTTTAAAGTAGGATCTAAATCCTAGGGCATGTGCCGATTGTACTGCCTAATCACACCTTAAGATTTCATAGCACAGTTCAGCAGACAGACTCCCCTGGTGACTGACCCCAGATCTATCTGCTCCTGTGGAAATGAACACCAATCAGTCAATATCCAGAATGAAGTGTCATAATTTGTTCCCAGGCCAATCTTACTATATGACTCTCCATTTTGCTGAGCCTAGTGACGTCAAGGACAGAGCTGCTCTTAGAAGCATGTGAGTCATGAGCCAGCCCGTAACGCCAAGTTAGGGAGCAAATATTTAGGGGTCTCTGAGGGATTAGAAAAATGTCCCATTCTAGCAAAGTATGTTTGCAGCTGGGCATTGCAATGGGGGGAGAATTTGTGTGGCAGTGTCTTTCAATTTTTTCTTAATTTCTTTTTAAGAACATCAGCATCCACACTTGTATTCGGCCTTTTCTACGTTCTGTGCTTAGTGGGAGCCCATCACACACCAGGCACCGAGCTCAGTGTTGATACACAAAATCAAGCAAGAGTAATTCTCCCGCTTAAAGAGATGACAGCCCCAGAGAGAGAGAGAAAGACAAGTCAATGGAGAAGCATGATAAAGAATTAGGAAAGGCCCGCTGCATACCATGCTCATTTTAGGGACTTTTAAGCAGATATTTGTTATTTTCTGCTCAATGCTGAATGAGAATGAAACACTATATATCTCAGTTTGCCTCTACTTAAAATAATTCATCCAGAAAGTTGCTCTAAATTTCTAAATTGAAATATATGTGTATATTTCACATTTTATATATATATATATATATATATATATATATATATATATATATATATATTTGTTGTTTGTTTTTTCCCAGCCTGTGTTAGCTCTGTGGGTCTGAGAAGCATCAGTAACTAGCAAGTATAACCTGCTGCTATGGGCTGAATTGTGTCCTCCAAAAAATGATCTGTTGAAGCCTAACCCCCTGCACCTCAGAATGTGGCCTTGTTTGGAAATACTCATTGCTGGTGTAATTAGGTAAGATTATATCATACTGGTGTAGGGTGGGTTAGGGTAGCTCATAATCCAATATGACTGGTGTCCTTGTAAGAAAGTGGCAGTGTGAAGACAAGGGCAGTGATGGCAGGGATTGGGCTGCAAGCCAGCGTACCCAAGGATCGGGGCCAACCACCAAGAATAGAGTAAAAGATGAGGAGGGATCTTCCCCTATAGGTTTCAGAGGAAACATGTCCCTGGTGACACCCTTATTTTAGACTTCTAGCCTCCAGAATTGCAAGGGAATACATTTTTATTATTGGAAGCCACACAGTTAGTGGTGCTTTGTAATGGCTGCCCCAGGACACAATGACCCCTGTATGGGGACATGGTCCATTGGTGACACATAGAATACCTGGAATCAGGATGCCCATGTCCAAGTGTCTCCAGACTGACCACACCGAAGCTCTCGACCAGTGCGCAAATGTCTTGGCCTCTCTGCAGCTAAATGTCCTCTTTTGGGCTGGTGCTGGCAGTGACAGAATTAGGTAGCTCCCAGTAGTCTTTTGAACATGCACATGTTTTGCAATAATAGCACTTGGCACAGAGTCCAATACATAGTGGCCAGTGGAATAATCTTTGTCCCCAGGCCCCACCCTCTGACATTTGATCATCCCCTGTGGTCCTTTCCCCCACATTATAAACATTGGCACTGGTGGTGGCTAGAAAAACCCTGCATTTTGTGGGCAAGAGCATATCAAAGTTTAATCCAAGAGCAGGATAGTATTTTTTTCTCCTTTAGTACAAAAAGCCACACAAGTTCTTTGCTTGTAACTGTTTAGGGTAAGTTCAGCCACTCAGTACCTGTGCTATTAGATAAGGCATGGGGTTGTGAAGCAACTGCCCCTGGGTAAGACCCAGCTGGGATTCAGTCTCAGCAAAGAATAAATCACCTGCTGTGTATATTTGAGTGATTTTTTTTTAATTTGTGAAAGTGGAGTTTCATTTGCTTTCCAAGTTTCCTACAAGAAATAACTGATGTCAGGATACAGGAAGTACCTAACCTGGGCCCAACCTACAGCAGGCACTCCTAGTGTTTTCTATTTGATGCATTAAAGAGTAATACGTCATACTTTCAACACTTTCAAGCTTACCAATTCATATTGCACTGGCTCACTTAGTCCTGTGATGAGAGCAAGGTGAAGTCTATCCAACTGACAGCGAGAAGAGGAGGTTTGGGGAGAAGAACGACAGGCCTTGCTTCCCAGGGCCCAGACTGGTGAGGCCAGGACGCTAGCCTCCGTGTGCAGAGGCCGAGTTCAGGGCCCCTCCTGCTGTGGCGTTCTTCTCTCTCAGGGAAGCATTTCGTGTTTTTTGTTCTTTTTTATCTTTCAAGTGGTTCTGGAGAACCTATATGAATTTGCTTGGTAATTGTATCCATTGATAGAAAACAGGCTGCCTATCTTTAAAATAAGCTGCCCTTGGAGGGTTTATATGCTGTGGGTGAGTGTGTGTCTGAGTGTGTACAGGAGCCTGTACATGAGTGTGAGTGTGTGTGTCATTTTAAAGGCAGGGGTGATATTAAATGCTAATTATAATTAGTGGAGCTGACCTGTATGGGTGCAGAACTTACCAAATTTAAACTCCATGATTCAGTGAAGATAAAAAATATCATGTTAAAAATTGTAAAAGTTGTTTATAAAGATTGTTATTTGCTAAGATGGGGAAGAGATTTTGCAGTAGATTAGGGTTTACATGTCAGTTAGGAACTACCCAGTGTGTTTTATTTTTTTCTTAAGCATTGATTTAAAAGATGCACGTCAAAGTAACCTATCTCACAGCAAACTGTAGTTTGCCTCCCAGATACCAGTGTTTCTCTTTTGAATACATTTATGTTACTCAAATTGTTCTGTGTTTTGTTCTTTGTTTCTCCCATAAGCTGATACAGCTGTAAGGGTTCTGTTTCTAGTGCATACTGACTGCAGGACGCTTTATTAGCAGTCATTCCCATGGGCCATACCGTATAGATTATGCTCAATGTAACTTCTTTATTGCTTAAGCATTCACATGACTATTAGTGCTTTAAAGTCGGTTTTTAAAATGCACAAGTTACAAATGCAGAAGAAAGAAAAACTTACCAAATTTCACCAAACAAGGACCCTCAAATTTTTCCTAAGACTGCATGTAGATTTCAGTTCTGCCTTTCCTGTAAGTTGATACAAACTTCTGGAAGAAAATGACTAACACTGTTTGTATCTTTGCATGTATTTATTACTTAATATAATACAGCTTATTTTCATTAACAATTAAAAAAGATAACTGCTTGCGTTAGTAATATAATCCATCAAAAAGAGATACAAATTATTTGAGAACTAAAAACTGTACTTAGGAGAAGAGGTAAGGATATTATGGTATAGCAACATGTACTAATAACTAAATAGTCACTGGAGAATGTTTCACAAAGCTTTACTTCCCAGATGCACTTTGCAGAGAATGTCACAGAATGTTAGATGGAACCTAATAGGCAAATCTTTTATCCCGAGGGTGAATCTAACTTACCATGTTGCTAACGTCTGCTGAAGTAACTTCAGAGAAAGAAATCCCACCCAGGCAATACATACTGTTTTTAAACAGTCACATTTGTGCTTCTGTATATTGAGCTGAATCCTGTCTGTAATTTCCAAACTTAATTTACTTCTCTTTCATGTGACTGCCATTTGCCTATTAGATGGTAATTCTCAAGGATCCCTTCCAGACATCTCTTCATGGAATCACAAATCCCTACTTAGTTCTTGAATCTGTTCATTTATCGATTAAATATTTATTAAGTATCCATTATATGCTAGGCACTGGGGACATTGGAAAAAAAGGCATAGTTTCTGCCCTCAAGGAGCTAATTTAAGTGGAGATAAACACATAAAAAAAATTTAGTACCGAGTATGTACTTCCGTACTATTGGCCAGACTTTGCGAGAGCCTAGAGCAGGGAAATATCATCCTGGTCTGGGGGTAGCACAGTGACCAGAGACATTCCCTGGAAAAGGAGACACTTGGGATGAGTTTTGATGATCAAGTTGGAGTTAGTGAGGTGACTAATAATAAAAACAATGATTACATTTTCCATGTGTCAGGCGCTGAGCTAAATCTCTTACAGATATATTCTTATTAATCCCTCATTATAGTGGAGAGTGATGTTTCCCTCATTTTATAGATAAGAAAATGGAGGCTTAGAAATGGTAAGTGCCTGATACAAGTTCACACAGCGAGTAGCACAGCTCTACCTAGGAGAGTTTTCAGCCAAAAAAACAGTGTATAAGGTTGTAGGAAGGGAAAGAGCCAGACCTGTCTGAGCCACACTGGTGGGACTGTGTACCTGTCACAAAACCAGATGAGCAGAAGTGGCAGTAGCTGATGTACATAGGTGACCACAGCCAAGTGAGGCAGAATTGCTACATTAAGTATTTTGGATTTAACTCCATAGCTGTGAAAACTCTTGAAGAATCTTGCACAGGAGAGGTAAACTTGATACGTTCATATGTATAGTCTTTAGTTTATTTTTTATTTTATTTGAAACCTGGTGTTGCCTATTCACAGGACTTAAATATCACCAATGATAATTTTATCTCTAATATCCTTTATGCTAATGAATACATCTTTTGTGGTGGATATTTCGATAATAATATTTGAAGTGGTAAGTAACATCTTCTGAAGCATTGATCCCTAATGAGTGTATTTCAAATGCTAACTGCCCACCTTTGTAATGTCCATGCCCGAATAAGACTCTTTAAAGGCCTCCTCACTACTCTCAGGACGTAGATGATACCCAAACATTTTTTAAGTAAATCAACACAGATGCAATGTAAGACCTAAAAAGACCTTGCTACTAGAAACAAGAGAGACAAGTGTCCCTTTGTGCGTGTTTGAGGTAACCGTCACAAGGACAAGTACAGACAGGCTCTGAGTGATGTGGCCCTAGTCACTTCCTTTTCCTGAATGGGTGTGCAGATGATGAGTGACGAATGTGTAAGCCTCTGTACTCCTTTGTCTGAAGGACCTCGTGACACACTCCTGCTACAAACAGGACCGTTATCGCTTGTGCCTCTTCCACAGCTGGGCGTGCTGGCGTAGAGAAGTCAAGGCGCAGACAGGCTGACACATCTGAGAAATGAGGGCACATCTGAAAGAAGTACCTGATGGCATCATGTTTCCGCATGGCTGGCCTTGAGGCCGACTGCATATTCACGGTGCTGTGCTTGGGAAAAGGAGCTTATTCTAGGCTACAGACAAAGCCCTGGCACACTGCAACCAGCTGACCAGGCAGGGATGTGAGTGTGCCTCTCTGAGCAAGGTCTGAACAAGATCCGGTCTGTATTCCTTATAAGGGTAACATCCTAACTTGACACAGCACTTCAGGGATGGTATAGAACTGCGTGAGACCCCTGGACTTACAGAATCTCATAGAAGCTCTAGCCCCAATTCCCAGAAAATAAAATTCTTAAGAGCACATATGCACAGGCTTATGTGATTTCGTATATAATTTTGGGAGGGTCATGGACCTTCCCCTTTTCTGAAGTACTAGTATCTTTCAGTGCAGCCTAAAACAAAATTACCTTTAAGGACAAAAATATCACAATAAAGTAAATACATTTTCCATCACTTCACTTCATGTCAAATTAGATTTTAGCTGAAAATAAAGACAGAACTGTCTGGCCTCTGGGATTTCCAGCGGTGGCATAAACAGTCTTGAGTTTCTTATTCCTGGTCATGTTTGGCCCAGGTTGGTTCTCACCTGGCAGTGACGCTGGGGATGGGAGAGCGGCCTGAATGAAATCACAGCAGGCCAGAGGGTGGCGGGAAGAGGCAAGAGCTTAACCAGTTAAACTGCTGGTTGGAACCTACAAAAAGCTGCTAACATTCCCGAGTGCTTGTAGGTACTTTAAACCCTTTCCACGCTGCCAAAACCAGTTTCCAGCTCCAGTCTACCTTGCCCCGTGAACTAACACCTCAATCTGAAATTCAAGAGCAGGTGCTCTTAACTGCGAGCATTGACTTTCAGTCAAGCTGTTTCTAACATGAGTAACTTTTTAAATAAAAAGATGCAGGGAAATTAGAAGTTTTTTTATTGAAGAATGTTACTGATCCTCCTAAGCAACCACCTATGGCCTATGTTGATGTATAAGTCTTCATTCCAACCATGTTGTCTTTGGGATTCGGCTATAGGGTCCATAGGAGTAGAGATGACATCTTCTACATTTTTAAGCATCCTTCACTTCATTTATTGCAAAGCTGAGCACTGAGTAGATACTTTATAAGTTCTTATTGACACAACACAGGCATGTGGCTGAGGAAATCTGCCACTCTGCTAATAGCATACCCTCTAGAAAATAACTGTGTCTGGAAGAGTGGATACATTTTGGAAGGCCTCTGAGAATGGAAAACCTCTGAATTACAGACTTTGGACTCAAATCCTCTGCATGTATGCATCCACCTATTGAGCTGGGGCCATTTTTCTTTTGCAGAGTGTTCTGCTTCCTTCTACAATTAGCTCATGGATACTTAGTGAGTCTGTCATATGCCAGCCCCTAGTTGGGCAAAGGGGCTCCAAGGATGAGGGTCAGTCCAGGGACAGTCCCTCCCCTCAAGCAGTCCAAGTCTACTGGATATTGAGATACATAAGAACAACTGTGATGCAACATAATAATTGCCTTACAGAGTGTGAATTTGCCCAAAGGCTTTCCGGTCACAAAGAAGAGCTGGGAAAGTTTCAAAGGAGAAAAAACACATTTGAATTGGGCTTTGAAACATAAGTAAGACCAAACTAATATAGTCTTGAGGGAAGAGTATTAGAGGCAGAGGGAATGACATACCAAAGCACAGAGGAGTGAGAAGCAAGTTACATGTAGCTAAAGATCCATCTCCCATGTGGCTGGAGCATATGGTGAAGAGGAGCTGGCTTCAGGGAGAGAGGGCATGGCAGGAGGTGGGCTATATGGCAGACTGGGGTAGGGGTGGAGGGTGGAGGTGGACAGGTGTTGGGATGGGGTGGGGTGGGGAGAGAGAATGCTTCCTCTCCTGGCTCCATGTTTCATGCCACTTTCCTGCAGCCCAGATGACTGGGCTCTCTTCTGCCATGATGTGAGTCACTGCCTGGCTTCTCTGTCTAGGCCCGAGAGTGGTCTGATGGAGGGGAGTGTCACTACTAACCTATTCCTTCATACATCGGGGTCAACAATGAGTAATGGATGAGGCCAGGCCTGCTGGGTGACTGGCTGCCAGAAAGCCAGGTCCAGAGATGCCATCAATTCCTGACCTTGCTTGCCTCAGGAAACAGGACAACACACTCAGAAGGGACACACCAAGAGGAAAAATAGAAGGAAAACAACTGCAAGAAGCTGACCCAAGACTTTCCAGACAGGGAGTGGCTGTGTAAAGCCCTAGGTTTTCCTCAAACATTCCAGAATAGTCTGTTAAATAAAACCGGCTTAATCACTTCTTCATGAAGGAACTTCAGTGGGAATGGGAGGAAAGCGCAAAAAGTCTCATTTGCTCAAGAGGAGAGTGATTAGATTTGCATGAATACACTCATTTGTAAGCGGGGAAGGAGTTTCTCAAAGTGGTGTCATTTTCGAGGTTCCTTCAGTACAAAAACATGTAAAACATGAGACCACTGAGCTATTGGAAATGCAGAGATCTTGTCCTTTGAGCACGTAAAAGTGACTTAGAAACTGCGGTTAAACGGTGGTAGTTATATTAACTAGTGGTAGTTATTGTTACTCCTCTGTGCAAACATCCTGGGGGAGGTGATACATCCTTTGGTATTTTGCCTTTTTGCAGTCTTTTACTCAGCAAACATGTACGGAGTGGTTACCATGTGACAGACACTGTTCTAGATAGTGGGAACATAGCAATGAATAGCTAGTTTATAATCCAGTGGTGTAAATTCTTTTAACCGTATCTTATACTAACTTTCTCATACTGCAGAGATAAGAAGGAAGGGAGAAAAGAGTGTGCAGACCGAGGCGTTGAGAGTCAGAAGACACTGGCTACCTGGATGTCATGAAGGGAAGACTGCAGGTAGGAGAGAGGAGAAAAGTTGTTATAGAATCTGAAAGGAAACTTGTTGATATTACCATTTTGTCTGAGTCTCACCTTGGCCAAATCCAGGACTTGGAAAAGGGCTTAGCCTCTTGGGTCCTCCTAACCCAAAAGAAAGTCCGCCCAAAGCTCGCAGATTACCTCTGTGAATCTGGAAATGTGGGAGGGAACGTGAGACTCAGCCTGACACGGAGGAGCAGGAGGAACAGAGGCTAATTCTTGGAGAGGATTCTATCTTGCTCTCTGCTACCCTCTTCTTCCTTCTCCTTTCAGAGTTGAGATAGAGAAAGCAGAAAGGGACACCCCCAACAGGGACGGGGCTGCAGGGTGGTGTAGGATGATGAACTCTAACATCCCTCTCAGTGCTGACCCTGGGATCAGGTTGATTTTCCTCACCTGAAATGTATCTGGCAGCTGTCAACCACACAGCTGAAAACAAGGGTTGATCTCAGAGCTCCAGGCCTTCCTGCACATTCCTGCATCTGTGAGCTTCCTGTGGCGTTTGGTTGCCATGGAGCATGAAGACAGAGCAGGTGGCTCACAGGGTGGCTCCCCAGGTAATACTGACATTCTTGAGCTCAAAGATTTTACATCTGAGCAGCCAGCCAAAGAAGGGACCTGTAAGACTTTCTTGTCTTATTGCAAAGAACATGAGAGTTTGATGTTATTATATGACATCCTTTGCAATGCCGTCTTCTCTACCAACAGAGTGAATTATCTACCATCAGTTCAAGTTCAACCACCAGTCAAGCTTTATGACTTGAGTCCACAAAATTTGGAAAAATTCCTCTGAGAAGACAGCATCATATTTTTGGTGTGGTAAGTTCAAGGGAAGGAAGGCAATTTTTTTTTTTTAGTTCTTTCAGTTCTTTCAAGTATTATTTATTTCATCACTTAGCTTTACTTGTTGAGGGTGAGGACTGTATTTCTGCTGATGATCTCCTTTTAGAAATTGAACAGCTTGGATCAATTTCCGGTGGGAGTGCGCAGGGTTGCTGGTGGAGTGTGTGTTGAGAATGGAGACCAGCATTCCTCACCGGTGTCCAGGCCAGTTAAATTACCCAGAAGACTGGCAGCCAGTCTGTTTGCACAGTATATTTTAGATTCTGAATCATGTGAGGTTCTCTTCTTGGTATCACTTTGGATTAAACTCAACAGCATCCTAGACCTTGGCTACTCCTTGGACAGACTGGTTGGCTTCATAGGCTTCATAGGCCCCCTACCTTCAGAAAGCAAAGAGCCAGCAAATAAAAGGGTTGCATATATGAAACACCCACTCACCTAAGATAATCATATTATCTTGATAACACAGTTATCAGGTTCAGCCCTATGAAGTTTGTGCAAGGGATCCCTGAGACAAAATGGTGAAACAGGTCCAATTCATCCAGGCTTTTTTTTTCTGTCTCTCATGTCACATCTTTCCGCTCCCACTAAAATACAGCTGCTTGCAGTCAGTGTTTGTTGACATTTATTTTGCCAAGTGCTCTGTGCCAGGCACTGGTCTAGGCACTGGTCTAGGCACTGGAGATGCTGCTGCGAACAAAATGGACAAAGTTCCTCTTTCATGGAAGGGTTGAAAACTGCCATATCTTTATACTATGTAGAGATCTCCTGTACATAGTATAAATCTATACTGAGAAAATTAGGACAAAGTGAACATCAGTCAAGTATCCTCTTAAATAGAAAAATGTTACAACCTGAAGCATAGCCGTGGGAGAGAAGTAGGCACTAAACTCAGAGACTTGGTTTGCCTATGAGTCTCTGGTGGTTCCTGCCACCTCCACAGCCCCCACCTGACAGTCACAGCTTTCTCTCCTGTTGGCTGCCTTCTTTGTAATCAGGCAGCTCTCTCACTTCTAATCAGGACAGGATTATGTCAAAGGTGAGAGCCAACCCCTGGTCTCACCTTTGACATCATCACTGAATGACAAAAGAGGTCAGGGGGCTGGCAATAGCCTGCTTACAATTATCTAAACACCAACAGCACTCTCCCATCTCTATTTTTTGTAAGTAGGGATATTTTATTTTTTTAAAGATTTTATTTATTTTTAGAGAGAGGGGAAGGTAAGGAGAAAGAGAGGGAGAGAAACATCAATGTGTGGTTGTCTCTCATATGCCCTCTACTCAGGACCTGGCCTGGCCCTCGCAACCCAGGCATGTGCCCTGACTGGGAATCAAACTGACGACCCCTTGATTTGCTTCTTGCGCTCAATCCGCAGAGCTACACCAGCCAGGGTTACATCATTCTTTATAGGAACTACTCCATAGTGATACCTGATGAAGTTCTAGCTTTTCAAGGCCCTCTTCAAATCCCTACTTTTTCTCAAATATGACTTAATCTTTCCCTAGGCTCACATGACATGCCGCCAGTCCCTCTTTATAGCAATTCATACAACTGGCTCTACGCTGGAACTGTTTCTGTGTATGACTTTTTCTTCTCATCGAACTGGGAACTCTTGGCATCTAACACAGATCTGTTGTCATTTCTGTATAGCTTATGTCACCTAAGTGACACAGTGCTTCACAAATGTACTCCTCTTTGCGGAGCATAGGCTTTAATTCTGATAGATCTGGATTCAGATTCTACTTGGTTTCTTACTAACAAGGTGAACTCAGGCTAGCTGATTAACCACCCTGAACCTCAGCTTCCTCATTTCTAAAATGGAGATAATGTTTCCTTGAAGGAGTCTAAAGACACTGCCAGGAATATGGTGGTTACCTGTATGACTCATTTGATGATGATATGATGATGATGATGATGCCATTTGGTCACCAACTTCTGAGTATAAACAAAATAATACAGTTGACACCAACAGAAAACAACTATCCCGTAAGAATTTCTAGTCTTCCTCCACCTGACATGCTGGAGTTGCTTCAGTGGAATTTCTAATGAAAAAGTAGAAGCTTGGTAGCACTGCAGGAATAGATGAACCATTGTGTTTTGAAACAGGTTCAATGAAAGTAAAAAGAAGAGCAGCTTCAAAAGTACATTAAAAGTCTTCACTGTGTGCTTATATCAGCCACTTGAAAAGAAATATTAATAAATCAGAAAAGACAGTTTTTGTGGATCATCAGTATTTTTGTAGAATCTTTCAACAAAGTTATTATTTCAACTTAGATCAAATTTAGACATCTTAATGAAAGTCTATTTTTTTGCCAGGTTCTTAGCTTCCTGCAGTTCATTTCTGTGGAGAGAGATTCTGCTACATAGGGCAAGTTCAGCATATTTTGCAAGTACAGACCTTGCTGAGAGCATCAGGTTAAAGCTATGCCTAAACCCAGAATACAGGCCTTAGCTAAGAAGGGAGGTGGTCATGGCAGGAAAGGCTAAGACCTAGGATCATTTTTTAAACTTAAGTATGGTTGACATACAATATTATATTAGTTTCAGATATATAACAGTGATGTGACATTTATATACCTTACCATGTACTCATCATGATAAGTCTAATAACCATCTGTTACCAAAGTTATTACAATATTTTTTACTGTATTCCCTCTGCTGTGCATTACATCCTCATGACTTATTTGTTTTATAGCTGGAAGTTTATACCTCTTATTTCCCTTCACCCATTTTGCCCCTCTGGTAACTACCAGTTTGTTCTCTAGATCTGTGAGTCTGTTTCTACTTTGTTTTGTTTGTTTGTTTTTGTCTCATCTGACTTATTTTACTTAGCATAATACCCTCTAGGTAAAGACTTTTTTATTTTGATATAACATCTAAGCTAAATTATACTGTATTCCTTTTTCCTATGGAACTTTTACACACAAATAAAAATCTATTTAAAATAAACATGAAAGATGGCATTTAAATTGATAAGAAGTGACAAAAGTTCAAGGATAAGGAAGGGCTGTCCTTGATTCTTGGGGATTTTAATGGGGAAGAATGGTGGTGACATTGCAGGGTATTTTAACAGAAAAACCACTGAATTTGGACGTGAAAGATCCAAAGGGACTTCTGGTTCCTTCACATGATAGGCAACAGATACTGAGATATTAACTCATCTCTCAGAACTTCTGTTTCTCATCTTTAGAATGGCAGTTAAAATAAAAATTACTTACCCACCAAAAAAATCACCTGCCCCACAGAGATGCTGGGGAATTAAGTAAGATGGGGAAAAAAAGCACCTTATAAATCAAAAGGCACTATTCAATTTAAAGTAATTGTTTTGAACCCAATTGATTTTTTTAAAGTATGTAATAAGAGGAGTCAAGTAGATCAAAATACTAACACTGGATAGTATTTCATGATGTAGTATTTGGGGCAGTAATTTTGTTTGTATTTTTATTTACACTTTGCTATATTGCCAACCTTTTCTAAAATGAACATGCATTGCATTTTCAGTCAGAGAAATTTATGGTAAGTAGTTAAGATATGTGTGGCTTACAGGTACACACCACGTAGCAAAAGCATGAAGAAACGCAGAGGGACAATACATGCTAATGCCCGGGCAAGGTTACTGCTGGGAATAAGAAATGGGACAGAATGAAGAAGAATGCGTGGGGGCACTAACTACATCATCAGTAAAGATTAATTTCTTAAGCTGAGTGGTGGGTACACAAGTATTTTTTTAAATTATGATGTATGCCTTTTTGTGTTTTAAATATTTCACTATA
Source organism: Anoura caudifer (assembly GCA_004027475.1). Taxonomy (NCBI): domain Eukaryota; kingdom Metazoa; phylum Chordata; class Mammalia; order Chiroptera; family Phyllostomidae; genus Anoura; species Anoura caudifer. The sequence continues at coordinate 238,853 of PVKU01001999.1, forward strand.
ATTTTAAAAACAAAATATAAGTTTTGGGCACAAAGGTTGACGTGCAAAGATGCTCCTTGCAAAATTATTACAGTAAAAATATTTTAAATTAAGTGTCCAGCAATAGAAAATTGGTTAAATAAATTATGGTGCAGTGAAAAACCAAGATGATATCGTTAATATTGCTATTCTTGTCCTATGAACTTTAAGTTACCTAGTTTCATGGAGCTAGCTGCTGAATCTAGCTATTGTGGGTGGAAGATGATAGAAAATTGATGTCTAACTCTAATTTTTATTCCTCCCATTTTATTTCTCTAGTACTTTATTAAGCCCATTGTTGGTATAAATTTATTCACTAGGTGAATACTCCTCAGGATTTAAAAATGTTCCATCAGCATTGCACATCTTTCCATAATAGATAAGAATATTTATTGCTGGAACAAGAAGATACAAAGAAGGAAATATTTGAAAGGTCCAACTGAGGCCAACTACCATCACAATCTATGAGTCTCAGCCTTTGGCATACTGGCCTCTTTACTCTCCAGGTGAGAAGACTTGATCTCAGTGGAATTTTTGTTTCCTTCTTCTTATCAAATTATTAAACTACGGGAACAGTGTCTCACTTGTTCACTAGGCTCCATGATGGATATTATACAGAACTCACCAAGGGTTTGATATTTCTGTCCATCCCCCTTTACACAACTTACCCAAGAATTCTGAAGAACGTAGCTTTCAGATCAATGATAAAAGACAATGGTTTTCTGCTCTGTTCTCAGGTGATTAAACTGTGATTTTTGCAGTTCAAAGTCAATTTTTTCCATTTCGAAAAGTCAGAAATAATATTATTTTATAGATGTGTATGAATATGCAACCAACCACCAGGTGTCATAAGAGTGAGTAACAGAATGAATTCAGGGGACCACCAGGTTTAAGCAGAAAGGTGAGCTGGATTTGTCTCCAGCACCTGCTTCTGCCCTGTTTGCTTCAACAGCTTGGGATCTTTCCCAAACTTTTAGGAAAGGACTCAACAGAACTTTGTGGAAATATGAACATATGTACTGCTTCTCCCACGAGTATTTCCTTTTCAAATTTTATGTGAAATTGTTGAAACATTTATTCTCTACTAATAAGTCAGAAGCAAAAGGAGGAGGTATATTTCAGAGGTTTAAAGAACTATAAAATCTTTAAATCATTTACCCTTCAGGCAAGACTTGCAACTATATTCAGTTTTATATTTTTGTTTACATGGCCTTAGTATAATATTGTAGTGTAGAAGCTTGTAAATTCAGTTTATAGGACTCCCAGCCAAGATGGAGATGTAGGTAGATATACTTTGCCTCCTCTCACAACCAAAACAACAACAACAACAAATTTAAAAATGAAAAACTGCCCTGGCTGGTGTGGCTCAGTGGATTGAGCACAGGCCTGTGAACCAAAGGATTGCGGTTCGATTCCAAATCAGGGCACATGCCTGGGTTGCAGGCCAGTTCCCAGCAGGGAATGCATGAGAGGCAACCACACACTGATATTTCTCTCCCTTTCTCCTTCCCTTCCCCTCTAAAGATAAAATAAATAAAATCTTTAAAAAAATGAAAAACTGCCAGAAAAATTGAACTGTATGGAAGTCCAACAACCAAAGAGTTAAAGAAGAAACATTCATCCAGACTGGTAGGAGGGCAGAGAGGATACACAGCAAGGAAACGGACTGGTCCAATGAGGTGATGGCTGGTAGATGAGGCAGTCCCACATTTGCGTGTAGATAAACTGGGAGGACAAACTGGGAAGCGAGACAGACCATACAAACCAGGGTTCCGATACAGGAAACTGAAGCCTCAAAACCTCTGGATGTAAAAACCTGTGGGGGTTGTAGCAGCAGGAGAAACACCTAGCCTCACAGGAGAGTTCAATGGAGAGATTGTGGGGGCTCTAGAATGTATACAAAACCCACCTTTCCTGGAATCAGTGCCAGAAGGGCCCAGTTTGCTTGTGGGTAGTGGAGGAAGTGACTGAAAGCGTGCAAGAACCAAGCAAGTGGCATTGTTCCCTCTCTGACCCCTCCCCCTACAGACATTGCCACAGTGGCAGTGAAGTAGGTTGCCCTGCCCTGGAGAATACCTAAGACTCCACCCCTTACTATGTAACAGGCATGCCAAGACAAAGAAATATGGCCCAAATGAAAGAACAGATCAAAGCTCCAGAAAAAGAACTAAGTGACAAGGAGATAACCAACCTTTCAGAAGCAGAGTACAAAACACTGGTAATCAGGATGCCCACAGAAATGATTGAGTGTGGATGCAGAAAAAGAGGAAGAAGTGAAGGCTATGCAAAGGGAAATGAAGCAAAATATACAGGGAACCAAGAGTGAAAGGAAGGAACCCGGGACTCTAATTAACGATTTAGAACAGAAGGAAGAAAAAACATTCAACCAGAACAGAATGAAGAAACAAGAATGCAAAAAAATGAGGAGAGGCTTAGGAACCTCTGGGACAACTTTAAATGTTCCAACAACCAAACCACAGGGGTGTCAGAAGGAGAAGAGGAAGAGCAACAAATTGAAAACTTATTTGAAAATATGATGGAGACCTTCCCCAATCTGGCAAAGGAAATAGACTTCCAGGAAATCCCGGAAGCTCAGAGGGTCCCAAAGAAATTGGACCCAAGGAGAAACACACCAAGACACATCACAATTACATTACCCAAGATTAAAATTAAGGAGAGAATTCTAGAAGCAGCAAGAGAAAAGGAGATAGTTGCCTACAAAGGAGTTCCCATAAGACTATCAGTTGATTTCTCAAAAGAAACCTTATAGGCAAGAAGGGGCTGGAAAGAAGTATTTGAAGTCATGAAAGGCAAGGACCTACATCCAAGATTACTCTGTCCAGCAAAACTATCATTTAAAATGGAAGGGAAGATAAAGTGCTTCCCAGATAAGGTCATGTTAAAGGAATTCATCATCACCAAGCCCTTATTATATGAAATGTTAAAGGGACTTACCTAAGAAAAAGAAGACCAAAAGTATGAACAGTACAATGACAACAAACTCACAACTATCAACAACTGAACCTAAAAAACAAAAACAAAAACAAACTAAATAAACATTTAGAACAGGAACAGATTCACAGAAATAGAGATCACATGGAGAGTTATCAGCAGAAAGGGGGAGGGGGAAAATGGGGGCAAAGGTACAGGGAATAAGAAGCATAAATGGTAGGTACAAAATCGACAGGGGGAGATTAAGAGTAGTATTGGAAATGGAGAAGCTGAAGAACTCATATGCATGACCCATGGACATGAACTAAGTGGGGAGAATGATAGTGGGAGGTAGGGTACAGGGTGGTAGGGGATAACCAGGAGAATAAAATGGGACAACTGCAATAGCATAATCAATAAAATATAATTTAAAACTTCAGTTTATAAATAAAATGCCTAGCTCTCAACATCTGTCCCTATAAGGATGTTTACAACTACTAACTACATAAATCATCAGTAAAAGGTATGTATGCAATTTGAATTAAATTAGAAGTGAGTTTATTATATCACAATTTACCACTTCTCTTAATTTTAACAAGACAGCCCACTTTTATCATAGAATGCCCTTCAAGCATTGTGGTACTGAAGTGCTGTGTTCACGTCATTTTACTTAATAATGTCCCCAAAGTGCAAAAGTAGTGATGTTCACAATTCAGATATGCTGAAGAGAAGCCATAAAGTGCTTCTTTTAAGTGAAAAGCTGAGTGCAAGTACAGTAAGATATTTTGAGAGAGACAGAGAGTCTATATTCTTTTTCATATTGTTATAATTGCTCTATTTTATTATGTGTTATTGTTGTTAACTTCTTACTTTGCCTAATTTATGAATTAAGCTTTATGCTAGGTATGTATGTTTGGGAAAAACATAGCACGCATATGGTTCAGTACTATCTGTGGTTCCAGGCATCTACTGGGGGCCTCAAATGTATCCCCATGGATGAAGGAGGACTACTGTACCCTAACGTGCTTCTTATAATGACACAGTTCTCTCCAAGATACTCTTACTCTTTTCTGTTTCTATGACTTAACTAGTGAAAAATGATCTTTTTAAAGAAAATAATCCTTGAGCATTTTAAAACTGAATTTATCGGAGTGACACAGGTTAATACAATTATATAGGGTTCAGGTATACAGTTCTACAATACATCATCAGTAGACTGAATTGTTCACCATCCCAAGTTAAGTCTCCTTTCATCACCATTTATCCCCCTTTAACCCCCTCCTCCCTCCTCCCAACCCCCCTTCCCTCTGGCAGTCACCATACTGTTGTCTGTGTCCTTGAGTCTTTCTTTTTTTCTTCGCTTAATCCCTTCCCTCTTCTCAGCCAGCTCCCCAACCCCATCCGCCCTGACAGCTGTCAGTCTGTTCTCCGTATCCATGGTTTATCTACACTTTGTTAGTTTATTTTGTTCATTAGATTCCTCGAAGAAGTGAAATCATATGGTTCTTGTCTTTTTCTGACTGGCTTATTTCACTCACTATAATACTCTCCAGGTCTATCCATTCTGTTGCAAAAGGAATTTCCCTAATCTTTTTTTGCAGAACCTCTGCGGAGTTGCTGTGGGGAAGCCACTTGTATTAACAATATGATACACTTTTCTCTGTGGTGCAGAAGTGGGGATAAGGAGGACACAGGGTGTTGACCTTGAAGAATGCTTCAGAAACTGTATGTAAGGGGCCACAGAGATAAGCGGCAGAAACAAAATTTTTTTAAAATGTGACCAGGAAAATATTCTGAGGCAAATAAAATCAGTTAAAATAAGATCTAATTGATTCCATTAGGTTTCCTTGTGTACTATGTGTGTGTGTGTCAGGGAAACCGCTGGGGCCATCTGTTAAATGTTTACTTCCATTGTTACTTTTGAGGTGCCAAAAAGCCTGTAATGGGAAGAACAAGCAAAATAGCCTTTAAGACATTTGGAGAATGATCAGGAAAAGGAAAAGCCAGAAGCCAAATTCAGGCTCAAGTTCTGTCTTCCTTTTTATAACCAGAAAGTTATAGAATAAGCAAGACTACCTTTTCAAGGAATTATTTCCTAAATCTCTGTCTTTTTCTCATTATTAATAATACTCCTTATGGCAGAGGAAATGGACATTGGAATGGAGACATTTTGTCATTTGTTGATACATTTTTGAAAGGACAAAGAAAATAGAGCAAAGACAGGAAACTAACCATTCCACTTGCTAGCTCTTCTGGAATAAAGTTTGAGAAGAAGGATGAAGTCTTCAGCCAAAAAAAAGTACAACTGCCTGTCTGTATGATCTAATTATTCATGCTCCCCCTGCCCACAATTAGTCTGGATAATCAAATACTGAGTGACCCAGAAAGACTGAAAAAACAATAAAGCACTTTCTGGTGGCCTCACATGCTCCCGAAGTTGAATACTGCTTGCTGACATCCAAGAATAGCTTCATCATGGAAAAACTGAAGAAGAAAGCAATTAGCATCCCTGCACAAACTTTGAAAGTTTGTGTCTACAATAGATTAATTATATAAGAGGGAAAATTGGGAATTTCTGTTCCCTAAACTATAAGAATTTATAGAGACAATACCTAAACCACCAGCAGCTCCAGAGTCAATTACCCTGAATCTTGTTGCCAAAACCTAATTTTATTTGGCAAAAAGTGAAGTGAGTCTCCTTCTGTGGCCCAAACCTCAGATTAGTCTGCAAATAACAAATTCTCATTTTTTCCCACCTAAATAAAAAATCCTCTACTTAAACATTGTGAATTTTTGGAGACTAAAACTAATGTATAGGACTCATGTTCAAGTGTAGTAATCATTTAACACAGCTCTTTGGGCACTTCAGTAAATAAACCCTCTAACTGGACTACAACAGAAAAGAATTTGGTAAAAAGTCCATTGCTTAAAGAAAGTTATAGTGAGATTTCAGTATTTTACGGAATAAATTATTTTAGGCTCAATCTATGGAAGGGTCATGTTTTTGGTGAAAGTAAAGGATTGTAATGCTTAACTCATATCCCAACAAGGCAGGGATTTTCATTCATATGTTTTATCTCTAGCTATCCATTTTTTTAAATCCTCACCCAGGGATATGTTTAATTTTGTTTTGCTTTGTTTTTATTTTAGAGAGGAAAGGAGAGAGAGAGAAATATCAAGGTGAGAGAAAAACATTGATCGGTTGCCTCCTGTAAGTGCCCCATCAAGGATCAAACCCACAACCTAGGTATGTGCCCTGACTCGGAATCAAACCCACAACCTTTTTTGGGACAAAACTCCAATCAACTGAGCCATCCAGCCTTCTGTAGCATTTCAGAGTAAATTGCAGATGTGATGCCTCTTTAAAAAATTCAGTGTGAATTTTTCTATTAACAATGACTTTTCCTATGTAAACATAGCACAATGATCAAACTCAGGATATTAACCTTGATATAACATTCTTATCTAGTCTATAGACATTCAAATTTTGTCACTCAACCCATTAACGCTTTTACATCAGAAGAAAAATAATATCTGGCTTAGGACTCAATCTGTGATCAGAGGTTGCTTTCAGCTGTCACATCTCTATAGCGTCCTTAAACCTGGAACAGTTCCACAGTCTTTTGCATCTTTCATGACGTTGGCATTTTTTGAATAGTACAGGCCAATTACCTTGCAGACTGTCCCTCAAAAAAATGGGAAATCTCAGCAGGTAAATAAATACAGTGAAAAGAACCAAAAGGAAGATTTAGAATTAAAAAATATTGCAACTGGTATAAGAAAATCACTGGATGAGTTCATAAGTAAAATGGAAGTGACAGAGGAAAATGTTAATAAATCTGACTATAGGATAAAAATGATCCAATGTGAGGAACAGAGAGAAAAAGAGAACAAACTGACAGTGACCAGAGAGGGGACGGGGGTAACCTGGGAAAGAAGGGGAAAGGTCAAGTCAAAGAAAATGTATAAAGGACCCACAGACAAAGACAACGGGGGTTGGGGTGGGGAGGATTGAATGTGGGAGGTGGGGGCTGGGTAGGGCAGGGGAGAGTAATGGGGGGGAATGGGGACGACTGTAATTAAACAACAATTAAAAAATACCTTAAAATGATTTAAAAACAACAACAAAAAACCCAGAGCCTCAGGAACCTATGCATCATGGAATGATGCATAGAAACATCATGGAAACATCTAGAATATATATAACTGGAGTCCTAGAAAGAGAAGAGGTAGAAGGAGACAGAAAAAATGTATATAATTGAAGAAATGATGGTCAAAAACTTCCTATATTTGGTGAAAGCCACAAATTTACAGATTCAAGAAGTTTAACAAACTCTAACCAGGATACACTCAAAGAAAGCCTTGGCTAGACACACCATAATTTACTGGAAATAAATGACAGAGGGGAAAAAAAGAACCTTGGAAACAGCTAGAGGAACAAAAAGGCACATTACATATAGGGAAACAGTGATGTGAGTGACTGTGATTCCTCACCAAAATCATAAAAAACAGAAAACGGTGCAGCAACTTCTTTTCTGAAGGGCATTAAATTTCAAAATGTTTATACCTTTTATCTTAGAATTATACTTTTTGGAATTTATTACAAATAAATGTACCTAAAGAGTACCTAAAAAATGCTCATCACAGTGTTAAAACAGCAAAAACTATAAATAAAATTTTTGGAGGGATGAAATACATATTGTATATTCATATAAATTACTATCAGACATTTAAAGTTTTGGTCATATATTTATTGACACAATATTGTTAAATTTTTGAAGCAAGTATGATATATTTTCTGTATTTACAAAAAGCAAGTTCTCACTCAAGTAAGGAAGAAACTTTGTCTAAGGAAAAAAGACCAAATGGCCAAAGTACCATTAGGCTCAGAAATCATTATTAACATTATTTCTTGTTAATGTTAAAATTTTCAAATCATGACCAAGAAGTCAGATCTTCTTGATTTTAGTGAATTCTTCTTAAAAAAACCCATTTAACATAACTGTGTTCGATTGTTTCAAATGGTCCCCAATGAATCATGCCTCCCTGAGTCCCCACCCCTCTGCTCGATGACTTTGCTCTATGATACTCCTCACATGAAGAGGTGGAATGTATTTCCCTTGAATCTAACTGCCCTTGTGGCTTACTTTAGCCAATCAAATGTAGTAGAAATGATGTTCTGGAGTTTTTGAGCCTATATCTTCAAGTAGTCTTACAGCTTCTGCTCTTGCTCTTTGAAAGCCAGCAACTCAACTACGTAAAGGCTGTCCTACTGGAGAGAGAAGTCCTATGAGCAGCCAGGCCCAGGAAAATGAGAGACCATGTGAGGAGAGAGGACACACAGAGGAGAATGGAGGCACCCCAGCTAACAGCCAGCACCGAGACCCAGATTTGGGAGTGAAGCTATTTTGAATTCTCCGGTGCCAGTCACATTGTCCCAGTCTTCTCCACTGAGTTCTGCCGGAATTCCTATTCCACAGGGTCAACAGCAAATGGTGGTTGCTTTACACCACTAAATTTTGTGGTAGTTGTTATACAGCAACAGTGACTGAAATAATACCATTCAGCTAAAAATCTTGACATCAATTTATATACTGTTTACACCTAGAGACTAAGAAAATGTCAGGAACATAATATGTAGTGACCATTTGAATAAAAGTACAAAAGCAAAGTATTCCCTGTTAAAAAGACTGAATTTAGGTATTTAAGCAAAACTTAATGAACTTACTTTCCATGAAGGCAGATATTCACACATATTCATTTAAAAAAATTAAGCTTTATGATTCTGGCACCTGGAATTGTTACACAGCATTAAATTAATTTCACAAAGGTGTATTTTAAAATGCACAGTAACAGAATAGATAATTTAAAGCAATGTCCTGCTAAAATGACTATTATGATTCGTAGTAGTGAAAAATTAAGTACATTGTAAACACATCCACTATGCAAACAAATTATTAAAGTGATCTAAATTATTCTCAGTATATATATCTTTATCTAAATAATTCATAATACATTTAACAAGTATTGAATCTTTCTCATCTCAAGTCCTGTACAAGTAATGTAGGTCCAGGTCATTCTATATAGTTGACATTATGAGAAACAGATACAATTTAGTAACTACAAAAAAAAATAGTTTGAAACAAAAGCATGCATTTATTGTATTCTTCCAATTCTATCCCAGTACCAATAATTGGCATTTATTTCAGAAATCAACCTAACATAGGATTGTAGAGATTCTTTCTGAATACATTAAAATCATTCTCCAAAAAGGAAACTACTACTAGAGACCACTGTTGTTCTAAGTTCCCTCAAAATTTAAGACAGTAAAAGCAAGCACTCATAAGCATAATATGATGCATACTTTTTAAAAAGTCAAACATTATTTTATTTCTCATCACAGGTATATATCATCTTATAAATTAAAAAGCAAGAGGCTTGTATAGTTGAGAAAAGTGCTCACTGTCACTATAACAACAGTGTTTTTCACATTGTGAACCCGAGTTTCCTAAAAGTTAAGCGTCTAATGCCTGATTTGTGTATTGTTGTAAATGGAGATCACAACATGGGGGCACAGGCAGCACCGTAAAACGGGGGTTGTGGACACAACACTGGTCCGTATCTATTAAGGCCTAAATTTCACAAAAATCTTACAGACACCTCTAGGATTTCTTTCATTTTTCCTGAAAACCAAAAAATTAAAATAATAGCTTCTTTTTAAGGGAAACCATTATTTTTTCATGATACCTTAACCTATGAAAAATTGGAGTAGATATTGAACAAAAATGGTGCCCAGAATCTAAGATGTCCTTTATAGACTCTGGTGAAGATGGTGGTATAGGTAAATGTGGTACTCAAATCCGCACCAAAATTACAACTGAACCATGGAACAACCATCATTCAGAAACATCTGAAATCTAGCCAAATGGAAGTTCTCCAACTAAGGACATAAGGAAAAAGCCAGGAAAAAAAAATGTATCAGTTAGAAAGCTTATAAGAACCTATTCCTGAGACTTCTGGCTGAATGGAGGTATAGGTAGATACATTTTGCCTCCTCACAAAACCAAAAGGACAACAAATTAAAAATAAAAAAATAATCAGAACTGCCAGTAAATCAACTGTATGGAAGTTCAACAACCATGGAGTTAAAGAAGAAACATTCATTCAGAGAGGTAGGAAGGGCAGAGACAGGCAGTGGAATGGAGAGGACTCCCAGCAAGGCAGTGACTTGAGGTTGGGGCAAGGCATTGTCTGGCAGAAGGGCAGACCCACATTTGCATGCAGATAAACTGGGAAGAACAACTGGGGAGTAAGACAGACTGAGCAACCCAGGGTTCCAGCATGGGGAAATAAAGCCTCAAAACATCTGACTGAAAAAACCTGTGGGTGTTGTGCCAGCAGGAGAAACTCCCAGCCCCACAAGTGAGTTTGTTGGAGAGACCCACAGGATCCAGGAATATACACAAAACCACCCATACAGGACTCAGCAGCAGAAGGGCCCAATTTGCTCGTGGGTCATGGAGGAAGTGACTGAAAGCCAGTGCACAGCTGAGCAAGCAGTATTGTTCCCTTCCAGACCCCTCCCCCACATATAATGCCATAATACAGCAACATGTGTTGCCCCGCCCTGGTGAATACCTAAGGCTTAATCAACCCCTTACTATATAACAGGCATGCTCAGATGAAAAAATATGGTCTAAATGAAAAAACAGATCAAAGATCTAAAAAAAAATACCACTAAGCGATGAATAGATAGTCAACCTATCAGATGCACAGTTCAAAACAATGGTAATCAGGATGCTCACAGAAATGGTTGAGTATGGTCACAAAATAGAGGAAAAACTGAAGGCTATGAAAAGTGAAATAAAGTAAAATGTACAGGGAACCAACAGTGAAGGGAAAGAAACCAGGACTCAAATCAACAGTTTGGAGCAGAAGGAAGAAATAAACATTCAACTAGAACAGAATGAAGAAACAAGAATTCAAAAAAAATGAGGAGAGGCTTAGGAACCTCCAAGACAACTTTAAACATTCCAACATCTAAATCACAAGGGTGCCAGAAGGAGAAGAGGAAAAGTAAGAAACTAGAAACTTACTTGAAAACATAATGAAGGAGAACATCCGTAATCTGGCAAAGCAAATAGACTTCCAGGAAGTCCAGAGGGTCTCAAAGAAGTTGGACCCAAGGAAGCACACACCAAGGCACATCATAATGACACTGATGAAAGATAAGGAGAGAATCTTAAAAGCAGCAAGAGAAAAGGAGACAGTTACCTCCAAAGAAGTGTGCATAAGACTATCAGCTGATTTCTCAAAAGAATACTTGCAGGCAAGAAGGGCCTGGAAAGAAGTATTCAAAATCATGAAAGGCAAGGACCTACATTCAAGATTGCTCTATCCAGCGAAGCTGTCATTTAGAATGGAGGGGAAAATAAAGTGCTTCCCAGATAAGGTCAAGTTCAAGGAGTCCATTATCACCAAGCCCTTATTATATGAAATGTTAAAGGGACTTACCTAAGAAAAAGTAGACCAAAACTATGAACAGTAAAATGACAACAAACTCACAACTATCAACAACTGAACCTAAAAAAAAAATACCCCCAAACAAACGAACTAAACAAACACCTACAACAGGAACAGATTCACAGAAATAGAGATCACATGGAGGGTTATCAGTGTGGTGGGGGAGAATGGGGGAAATGCACAGGGAATAAGAAGCTACAAAATAGACAGAGGGAGGTTAAGAATAGTATAGGAAATGTAGAAACCAAAGAACTCATATGTATGACTCGTGGATAAGAACTAAGGTGGGGAATGCTGGTGGGAGGGGAGGTACAGGGCAGAGGGAAATAAACGGGAGAAAAAAATGGGACAACTATAATAACATAATCAATAGGGGGAGGGCAAGAATAGTGTGGGAAAAGTAGAAGCTAAAGAACTTATGACACATGGACATGAACTAAAGGGGGGAAATGTGGGTGGGAGGGGGTGTGCAGGGTGGAGGGGAATGAAGGGGGGAAAATGGGACAACAGTAATAGCATAATCAATAAAATATAAATAAAAATAAAATAATAAAATAAAATAAAATAAAATAAAAAGAAGCCACATTAAGACTGGTAGGAGGGGCAGAGACATGAAATGATCTGGTCCTACACCCACATGTAGCACATAAAAATAGAAGGAATCTAGGCTGTGAAGGCCCCCCGAAGGAATGAGGGGTTCCAGACTCACTCCTTAGGCCAGTAAGGCCACTTAGGCCACTCCTCACTCCCCAACCCAGAGTTCCAGAGCTAGGAAAAAGAAGTTATAAGATCTGACTATAAAAATCAGCAGGGATTGTGGCTGAGGGAGACAGATGCTGCAGGACTCCCTTCTTTAAGGGCCAGTGTACAAACTTACTCAACTCGGTCCCTCTGAGCTCCATTGCTGGGGCAGCAACTTGAAGGGAAACAGGGATATTGAAGGAGTAACTGAATTGTCTGGCATCAAAACGAGAGCTGGGTGAGATAGCTTTCTCAAACACAGAAGTGCTGGGAGAGGTCATTGTTCCCTTCCTGTGACACCCCTGCCCCCACAGAGCCAGCAGGCAGACACCATGTGAGAGTCTCCATCAGTCTGGCTCACACTGATCACCCTGCTCTGGTGATTTCCTGAGACCCCACCCCACCCAACTTGTGGGCCCTCCCAAGCTATTTCCAGTGGCTTTTCCACACAAATGGCCTGTCTTGGGTCATGCTTCAGACTTTTCTAAAATCTCACAAACAAACAGCATCTGGTCTCCACAAGCTCCATACCTTTTGCTAAATGGGCCCAGTGCTGGCATTAGCTGCAGCTGGCCTTGGTTCACAGCTTGGCTTCACCTAGGCACCCCTAAGCCCAGCACAAGTGTCAGCCCTCTGCAGATCACCTTGTAGTTCATGTCAGGTAGCCTGGGCAGAACGCAGGCAGCAGCCGACCATGGCCTGCACCTCCTGGGAGGTTCCAGAGCCAGTGCACCCAGTGAGCAGTTTCAGAGCACATCAAAGCACCTAACCCTAACCCAACCACCTCCAAATGCAGCACATTCACAGGGTGGATTCAGAGGGCACCAAAGCCCTGCTGAAATAAGTCCTGCTCTATGGGGTTGGCCCCTGCACAACTGATTGTTGGGGACCACTCTGTGTGGTCTCCGAGATTGCAGCCCGAGACAGCAAGCCCTGAAAGGGGCTAGTAGGTCTCCCTGGAAAACCTGGTAAAAACGCAGGTGGCAAGCATGACTCCATTCTACCACCAAGGGTTTCCATGGGAACCAGGCCTGCTAAATACATTGTATCCTTTGAAGCTTGCTCTGCTTTGTTTTGTATGGCCCTGGTGATATAAACCTAGCGTTTATGTTCAAGGCATAAGGAGTAAACTCCTTATCTCATGAAATACATCTTAAAGACCCTCTGGTATCAGCATGAGTAATGGGCACTGATCTATGACAAATCTCTCTCTCTGCATTCCTTCAATTACCTGTAGATAATACCTGTTTTTGTATGACTATAGCCTTTGACATTGATTGATGAGCTATACATGTATACACCTACACATACCATTCCCAATAGAAGCCATTTGGGAGAAGGGCTCGTCCTGTTCTCCACTAGAGGGAATTGCCACCCCCTTTCCTGCCAGAATGGTAAGATTGTATCCGGGAGGACTTATTTACCATTTAAGGAGCATGATGCTGGATGGAGTTCCTCCCACAGCTGATCCTCCATGATGGCTGCAGTCAATCCTCATAGCCAATTGTCCTGGGGGTAAATCCCTCCCATCGATGTGCCAATATCAATCAAGGTTCAACTACGACAGAAGGGGGCACACAAATCCCATATTTGTGGGGACATACCTGGGGTGTCCAGCTTAGATGACTGGGGAGGCTGTGCCACTGTACCCTACAGGACACTTACTACATAAGCCCACTCTTCCAAGCCCAGTAGACATAGCAGCTCCAGCTAATACACAGAATCTAATATGGGGAGGCTGCCAAGATGTGGAGACAAAGAAACATGTACCAAATGGAAGAATAGAACAAAACACCAAAAAAATAACTAAACAAAATGGAGACAAGCAATATATCAGATGCAGAGTTCAAAACACTGTATAAGGATCCTCAACGATTTCAGCAAAGAGATAGAAAACATAAAAAAAAAAAAAAACAGTCAGAAATGAGTAACATATGAACTGAAACCAAGAATATACCGCAGGGAATCAACAGTGGAGTAGATAAAACACAGAGGATCAAATCAGCAATTTGGAAGATAAGGAAGCAGAAAACACCCAATCAGAACAGCAACAAGAAAAAATATATTAAAAAATTAGGAGAGTATAAGGAGCTTCTGGGACAACTTCAAACATAACAATATTTGCATCATGGGACTCCTGGAAGGAGAAGAGAGAGAGCAAGATATCAAAAATCTATTTGAAGAAATAATGTCAGAAAGCTTCCCTAACCAGGTGAAGAAAATAGACATACAAGTCCAAGAAGTGCAGAGCTAAAACAAGATGAACCAAAAGAGGTTCACACTGAGACACATCATAATTAAAATGCAAAAGTTCAAGACAAAGAGAGAATGTTAAAAGCAGTTAGTAATCTCCAAGAGATCTCAAAAGACTGTCTGCTGATTTCTCAACACAAACTTTGTGGGCAGAAGGGAGTGGCAAGAAATATTCAAGGTTATATGAAGCAAGGACCTACAACCAAGATTATTCTACTCAGCAAAGCTATCATTTAGAGTTGAAGGACGTGCAGGATGAGGCAAAATTAGGTATACAGTTGTGAGTATGTAAAACAGTTTATTCTTGTATTATTTATTAGTTATTATATTATTTTCCATATGAACTGTAAACCTATTTTTTCCCAACCTGTATAAAGAGCTTCTCAGAAAGGAAAATCTAAAGGAATTCATCACCACCAGACTAGTATTACATGAAATGTTGAGGGGTCTTCTTTAAGAACAAGAAGAAGAAGAGATTAAAAATATGGACAATAAAATGGCAATAAATACATATTTATCAAGAATTGAATCTAAAAAACAAAATAAATGAAAGGCAGAACAGAAATAGACTCATAGATACAGAAAACATTTTGATGGTTGTCAGATGGAAGGAGTTGGGGGAATTGGTGAAAAAATTGAAGGTATTAAGAAGTACATATTGGTTATTACAGAATAGTCACAGGGATGTAAAGTACAGCATAGGGAATATAGTCAATAATAGTCTAATATGTATGGTGTCAGATGGGTACGAGATTTATTGGGATGATCACTTTAGTAAGTTATATAAGTCTAATCGCTGGATTTTACACCTGAAACTAATATAATATTGTATGTCAATTACAATAGAAAATAAAATGATTAAAAATAAATATTATAAATCACATTGAAAAATAAAAATAACAAATAAAATAACTTAAAATATTCTGTACCTTAGAAAGTGACTATAAGTTAAAATGTCCTATTACAAGAAGACTGCCCAACAAGCTTAAAATTCAATAATTTATTGTGGGATCTATATTATTGACAGTTGTCACACTGAAGTATCCCAAGAAATCAATTAAGAATTTATCCTTTAGGCAATTAAATACTGATACATATGTAGGTATCAAAGGATTTGAACTTCTAAGAATATTTATAATTAAGTTTTGAAAATTATAATGTTTTTAAGAAAGTCTGGATAAACTATAGAAGAGTTTTAAACAGTATATAAACACTAAAGCTAAAATGAATAGGAAAAGTCTTTTCTCAGAGACCAATGAAATGAAGTATATCCTGATTACTACTTGATAATGTTACAAACAGATGGTCAGGATTGAAAAAATTATTTTTGGAAAGGGCTGGAAGATGGCGGCATAGTAAGAGGACGTACATCTCTGCCTCCCACACATAGGTCTTAAACCGGGACATTTTTCAAAGCAGCACAGCAAACAGACACCAGAAACACAGCATATTTGAAAACAGATTATCGAAAACTACAGTGGACGTTGAAAAACCGGACGGTAAGGAGAGTACTCCGGCGGTGCGGAGACCAGGGCGGGGGCCGAGAAACCGGGCCAGGGCTGGCCGTAAGTCT